>SRMA01006807.1:0-15908 GCA_007224835.1 Danionella cerebrum
CTAAGCTGAGATAGAGATGTCAATTTAGTTGCCATGGTAACCAGTATGGTTGCTATGGAGGGGTCAGTGACATTATATAATGTTTCCTGTGTGACTACAAGTCATTTAGACCAACTCCCGTATCTCTATCATTTTTCAAAGCTGAGATAGAGATGTGTCAATTGGGTTGCTATGGTAACCAGTATGGTTGCTATGGAGGGGTCATTGACATTATATAATGTTCCCTGTGTGACTACAAGTCAATTGGAACAACTCCTGTGTCTCTGGCATTTTCCTAGGCTGAGATAGAGAAGTGTCAATTTGGTTGCTATGGTAAGCAGTATGGTTGCTATGATGGGGTCAGTGACATTATATAGTGTTCCCTGTGTTACTACAAGTCATTTAGACCAACTCCCGTGTCTCTCTCATTTTCCTAAACTGAGAGAGAGATGTGTCAATTTGGTTGCTATGGTAACTATTATGGTTGCTATGGAGGGGTAAGTGACATTATATAAAGTTCCCTGTGTGACTACAAGTCATTTAGACCAACTCCCGTGTCTCTCTCATTTTCCTAAACTGAGATAGAAATGTGTCAATTTGGTTGCTATGGTAACCAGTATGGTTGCTATGGAGGGGTCAGTGACATTATATAATGTTCCCTGTGTGACTACAAGTCATTTAGACCAACTCCCGTGTCTCTGTCATTATCCAAATCTGAGATAGAGATGTGTCAACTGGGTTGCTATGGTAACCAGTATGGTTGCTATGGAGGTGTCAGTGACATTATATAAGGTTCCCTGTTTGACTACAAGTCAATTAGACCAACTCCTGTGTCTCTAGCATTTTCCTAGGCTGAGATAAAGATTTTCTGGTTTGGTTGCTATGGTAAATAATCTGGTTGCTATGGATGAGTTAGTGACATCATGTTGTAATCTACATTCAACCTAGATCAATATAAAACAACTCCCATGTTTCTACGATGTTCCACTTAGAAGATATTTGACATTCAAAAATGATGTTGAAAGTGGGTGTGGCTTGATGAATTTATGTTAAATCATAAGCAATGATTGGCTGGATTAGTTATATGCATCCTTAATGTTGCTATGAATCTCCATTGTGAACCAATTACAGAAGCTCTTTTACATTTGGATCATATGGGAATCATTTGTCCCATTGAAATGAAAGGCAGCAATACATCTCTATGGTTGTTAAAACTGGGCGTGGCTTGATGAATTTATGTTAAATCATAAGCAATGATTGGCTGGATTAGTTATATGTATCCTTAATGTTGCTTTGAATCTCCATTGTGAACCAATTACAAAAGCTCTTTTACAATTGGATCATATGGGAATCAATTGCCCCATTGGAATGAATGGCAGCAATGCATCTCTAGGGCCCATTGTGAGTCTATGGGAAGGCTAAGCCAATCAAATTTCGTTATTCAAATTAGTTGATTAACAGCTGCCTCCAACTGCCACTTTTCGAATCGAGGAGACTTTTCTCAGATTTTGACCATGCCTCAAACAAATAAACATTACAGAAGAACCGTAAGACATATCGAGATGATTCTTTCTTTGTGAGAAGCAGAAGGCCTCAATAAAGATTATGGTGTAAAAAATTTTAAGATATGTGGAAAATTCTATTAGTTATGGCGAGTTAGAAAAAGCCTAAATTTAAAACTTTCAAGCATTATTTTCTGGGTGAAATGCATTGATCTTAATGGAGCAATTTGCTTCCCTCGTTAAGGTTTAGCCCAAAAAAAAAAAAAACCGTAGGTCATATGAAAAAAACAACTGCATCTTTGGAAAGAGGACAAATTTCTCTACTACTTTAATATAAATTTTATCCATAAAGGGTAAAGTTTAGTTTAGGAGAGAGGAATAAATGAAGAAGTTTGAGATGTGAAAAATTAGAGTGTAAGCTAGAGTGGAGCAGAATTAGGTCAAAATCCAAATTCTTCATTAAACTTAAACTGTGATTTATAAAAATCTGTAAAAGATATGTAAAGCTGAAAAGAGCTTTTAAAAGCTGAAAATGTGTTGAATTGTTTAAAATTTGAATGATTGCTCTAGCTGAAAGTATGCTGAAGTTATGAAGTTTGAAAAAAAGCTGAAGATTTAAAGAGATTTGAAGAGTCTCCCCATTCATTTCAATGGGAAAATATTTTAAATAAAGTTAAATTTTATAAAAAGTATAAAAGATATCAAAAAGCTGTATACGAGCAACATAGAGCAAAAAAAGCTGTACGTTTTGACGTTTGAATGGTGTTTCTAGGGCAAAGTATGCTGAAGTAGTAGGCTCCGGAAAAAGGGGGGGGAATAAGAATAAAAAAAATAATAATAACTAGAAAGTGCATTTCCTAGCAGAAAATGCGTGTGAATGCAGAGAGCTGAAAAGGGAATGCTCAAATTGCTGAATTCCTTGGCTGAAGAGTGAAACATTAGAAAGTTTCAAAAGCTGAAGCTGAAACATTGTAAATTTGAAATATGTAAAGTTGAAAGTGGATTCTGAAGGGTGAAAAATTAGAAAGTAGAAAGTGTTAAAAATTAAAAGTGGGAGCTGAAAGGTAAAACATTAGAAAGTTAAAGTGTCAAAAGTTGAAAGTTCAAGCTAAAAGGTGAAACATTATAAAGTTAAAAATGTCAAAAGTTAAAAGCTAAAGCTGAAACATTGTAAAGTTGAAATATGTCAAGTTAAAATGTTAAAATATTAGAAAGTTGAAAGTGTCAAAAGTTGAAAGTGGAAGCTGAAAGGTGAAATATTGTAATGTTGAAAATATCAAAAGTTGAAAGTGGAGGCTGAAAGGTATAATATTAGTAAGTTGAAATTCTTTCTAGCATTTTCCTAACCTAAGATAAAGATATGGCAATTGCGTTGCTGTGGTAAAAAGTCTGGTCGCTCTGGACAGGTCATTTAAATAATAGATTGTTCCCAGTGTCACTATGAGTGAAACAAAACAACCCCCATGTCTCTAGCATTTTCCAAAGCTGATATAGGGATATGCCAATTTGGTTGCTATGGTAACCAGTATGGTTGCTATGGAGGGGTCAGTGACATTATATAATGTTCCCTGTGTGACTACAAGTCATTTAGACCAACTCCCGTGTCTCTCTCATTTTCCTAAGCTGAGATAGAGATGTGTCAATTTGGTTGCTATGGTAACCAGTATGGTTGCTAGGGAGGAGTCAGTGACATTATATAATGTTCCCTGTGTGACTACAAGTCATTTAGGCCCACTCCCGTGTCTCTCTCATTTTACTAAGCTGAGATAGAGATGTGTCATTTTGGTTGCTATGGTAACCAGTATGGTTGCTATGGAGGAGTCAGTGACATTATATGATGTTCCCTGTGTGACTTCAAGTCATTCAGACCGACTCTTGTGTCTCTCTCATTTTCCTAAGCTGAGATAGAGATGTGTCATTTTGGTTGCTATGGTAACCAGTATGGTTGCTATGGAGAGGTCAGTGACATAATATAATGTTCCCTGTGTTACTACAAGTCATTTAGACCAACTCCCATGTCTCTCTCATTTTCTAAAGCAGAAATAGAGATGTGTCAATTCGGTTGCTATGGTAACCAGTATGGTTGCTATGGAGAGGTCAGTGACATTATATAATGTTCTCTGTGTGACTACAAGTCATTTAGATGAACTCCCGTGTCTCTTTTATTTTCCTTAGCTGAGATAGAGATGTGTCAATTTGGTTGCTATGGTAACCAGTATGGTTGCTATGGAGGGGTCAGTGACATTATATAATGTTCCCTGTGTGAATACAAGTCATTTAGACCAACTCCAGTGTCTCTCTCATTTTCCTAAACTGAGATAGATATGTGTCAATTTGGTTGCTATGGTAACCAGTATGGTTGCTATGGAGGGGTCAGTGACATTATATGATGTTCCCTGTGTGACTACAAGTCATTTAGACCAACTCCTGTGTCTCTGTCATTTTCCAAAGCTGAGATAGAGATGTGTCAACTGGGTTGCTATGGTAACCAGTATGGTTGCTATGGAGGGTCAGGTACTTCAATGAATGTTCCCGGGGTCGCTATTAGTGAAACAAACTCACCCCCATGTCTCTAGCATTTTCCTAAGCTGAGATAGATATGTGTCAATCAGGTTGCTATGGTAACCATTATGGTTGCTATGGAGGGGTCATTGACATTATATAATGTTCCCTGTGTGACTATAAGTCAATTAGACCAACTCCTGTGTCTCTAGCATTTTCCTGGGCTGAGATAGAGATGTGTCAATTGGGTTGCTATGTAAATTAATCTGGTTGCTATGGATGAGTTGGTGACATTATGTTGTATTCTACATTCAACTTAGATCAATATAAAACAACTCCCATGTTTCTACGATGTTCCACTTAGAAGATATTTGACATTCAAATATAATGTTGAAAAGTGGGCGTGGCTTGATGAATTAATGTTAAATCATAAGCAATGATTGGCTGGATTAGTTATATGCATCCTTAATGTTGCTTTGAATCTCCATTGTGGACCAATTACAAAAGCTCTTTTACAAAAGGATCATATGGGAATCAATTGGCCCATTGAAATGAATGGCAGCAATGCATCTCTATGGCCCATTGTGAGTCTATGGGAAGGCTAGGCCAATCAAATTTCATTATTCAAATTAGTTGATTAACAGCTGCCTCCAACTGCCACTTTTCAAATCGAGGAGACATTTCTCAGATGTTGACCATGCCTCAAACAAACAAACATTACAGAAGAACCGTAAGACATATCGAGCTGATTCTTTCTTTGTGAGAAGCAGAAGGCCTCAATGAAGATTATGGTGTAAATTTTTTTAAGATATGTGGAAAATTCTATTAGTTATGGCGAGTTAGAAAAAGCCTTAATTTAAAACTTTCAAGCATTATTTTCTGGGTGAATTGCATTGATCTTAATGGAGCAATTTGCTTCCCTCGTTAAGGTTTAGCCCTCCTAGTTTAAAAACCGTAGGTCATATGAAAAAAAACAACTGCATCTTTGGAAAGAGGACAAATTTCTCTACTACTTTAATATAAATTTTGTGCATAAAGGGTAAAGTTTAGTTCAGGAGAGGGGAATTGATGAAGAAGTTTGAGATGTGAAAAATTAGAGTGGAAGCTAGAGTGGAGCAGAATTAGGTCAAAATCCAAATTCTTCATTAAACTTAAACTGTGATTTATAAAAATCTGTAAAAGATATGAAAAAGCTGAAAACATCTTTAAAAAGCTGAAAATGTGTTGAATTGTTTAAAAGTTGAATGATTGCTCTAGCTGAAAGTATGCTGAAGTTATGAAGGTTGAAAAAAGCTGAAGATTTAAAAGAGATTTGAAGTGTTTCCCATTCATTTCAATGGGAAAAATATTTTAAATAAAGTTAAATTTTATAAAAAGTATAAAAGATATCAAAAAGCTGTATACGAGCAACATAGAGCAAAAAAAGCTGAACGTTTTGATGTTTGAATGGTGTTTCTAGGGCAAAGTATGCTGAAGTAGTAGGCTCCGGAAAAAGGGGGGGGAATAAGAATAATAACTAGAAAGTGCATTTCCTAGCGGAAAATGCGTGTGAATGCAGAGAGCTGAAAAGGGAATGCTCAAAATGCTGAATTCTTTGGCTGAAGAGTGAAACATTAGAAAGTTTCAAAAGCTGAAAGCTGAAGCTGAAACATTGTAAATTTGAAATATGTAAAGTTGAAAGTGGAAGCTGAATGTTAAAATATTAGAAAGTTGAAAATATCAAAAGTTGAAAGGGGAGGCTGAAAGGTAAAACATTCTAAAGTTGAAAACGTATAAAGTTGAAAAGTGAAGCATTGTAAAGTTGAAAGTGTCAAAAATAGAAAGTGGAAGCTGAAAATTTTGAAAGTTGAAAATTTTGAAAGTTGAAAGTGTCAAAAATTGAAAGTGGAAACTGAAAGGTATAATATTAGTAAGTTGAAATTCTGTGTAGCATTTTCCTAACCTAAGATAAAGATATGGCAATTGCGTTGCTGTGGTAAAAAGTCTGGTCGCTCTGGACAGGTCATTTACATAAAAGATTGTTCCCAGTGTCACAATGAGTGAAACAAAACAACCCCCATGTCTCTAGCATTTTCCAAAGCTGACATAGGGATATGCCAATTTGGTTGCTATGGTAACCAGTATGGTTGCTATGGAGGGGTCAGTGACATTATATAATGTTCCCTGTGTGACTACAAGTCATTTAGACCAACTCCCGTGTCTCTCTAATTTTCCTAAGCTGAGATAGAGATGTATCAATTTGGTTGCTATGGTAACCACTATGATTGTTATGGAGGGGTCAGTGACATTATATGATGTTCCCTGTGTGACTTCAAGTCATTCAGAGTAACTCCTGTGTCTCTCTCATTTTCCTAAGCTGACATAGAGATGTGTCAATTTGGTTGCTATGGTAACCAGTACGGTTGCTATGGAGGGGTCAGTGACATATCATGTTCCCTGTGTGACTACAAGTCATTTAGACCAACTCCCGTGTCTCCCTCATTTTCCTACGCTGAGATAGAGAGGTGTCAATTTGGTTGCTATGGTAACCAGTATGGTTGCTATGGAGGGGTCAGTGACATTATATAGTGTTCCCTGTGTGACTACAAGTCATTTAGACCAACTCCCGTGTCTCTCTCATTTTCCTAAGCTGAGATAGAAATATGTCAATTTGGTTGCTATGGTAACCATTATGGTTGCTATGGAGGGGTCAGTGACATTATGTAATGTTCCCTGTGTGACTACAAGTCATTTAGACCAACTCCCTTGTCTCTATCATTTTTCAAAGCTGAGATAGAGATGTGTCAATTGGGTTGCTATGGTAACCAGTATGGTTGCTATGCAGGGGTCAATGATATTATATGATGTTCCCTGTGTGACTACAAGTCAATTAGACCAACTCCTGTGTCTCTAGCATTTTTCTAAGCTGAGATAGAAATGTGTCAATTGGGTTGCTATGGAAACCAGTATGGCTGCTATGGAGGGGTCTGCTACCTCAATTAATGTTTCCGGGGTCGCCATTAGTGAAACAAACTCACCCCCACGTCTCTAGAATTTTCCTAAGCTGAGATAGAGATGTGTCAATTGGGTTGCTATGGTAACCAGTATGGTTGCTATGAAGGGGTCAGTGACAATATGTAATGTTCCCTGTTTGACTACAAGTCATTTAGACCAACTCCCATGTCTCTCTCATTTTCCTAAGATGAGATAGAGATGTGTCAATTTGGTTGCTATGGTAACCAGTATGGTTGTTATGGAGGGGTCAGTGACATTACATAATGTTCCCTTTGTGACTACAAGTCAATTAGACCAACTCCTGTGTCTCTAGCATTTTCCTAGGCTGAGATAGAGATTTGCCATATTGGTTGCTATGGTAAATTATTTGGTTGCTATGGAGGGGTAAGTGACATTATATAATGTTCCCTTGCTGACTACAAGTCATTTAAACCAACTCCCATGTCTCTCTCATTTTCCTAAGCTGAGATAGACATGTGTCAATTTGGTTGCTATGGTAACCAGTATGGTTGCTATGGAGGGGTCAGTGACATTATATAATGTTCCCTGTGTTACCACAAGTCATTTAGACCAACTCCCGTGTCTCTAGCATTTTCCTAGGCTGAGATAAAGATTGTCCGGTTTGGTTGCTATGTTAAATAATCTGGTTGCTATGGATGAGTTAGTGACATCATGTTGTAATCTACATTCACCTTAGATCAATATAAACCAACTCCCATGTTTCTACGATGTTCCACTTAGAAGATATTTGACATTCAAAAATTATGTTGAAAAGTGGGCGTGGCTTGATGAATTAATGTTAAATTATAAGCAATGATTGGCTGGATTAGTTATATGTATCCTTAATGTTGCTATGAATCTCCATTGTGAACCAATTACAAAAGCTCTTTTACAATTGGATCATATGGGAATCATTTGCCCCATTGAAATGAATGGCGGCAATGCATCTCTATGGTTGTTAAAACTGGGCGTGGCTTGATGAATTTATGTTAAATCATAAGCAATGATTGGCTGGATTAGTTATATGTATCCTTAATGTTGCTTTGAATCTCCATTGTGAACCAATTACAAAAGCTCTTTTACAATTGGATCATATGGGAATCAATTGCCCCATTGAAATGAATGGCAGCAATGCATCTCTATGGCCCATTGTGAGTCTATGAGAAGGCTAAGCCAATCAAATTTCGTTATTCAAATTAGTTGATTAACAGCTGCCTCCAACTGCCACTTTTCGAATCGAGGAGACTTTTCTCAGATTTTGACCATGCCTCAAACAAATAAACATTACAGAAGAACCGTAAGACATATCGAGATGATTCTTTCTTTGTGAGAAGCAGAAGGCCTTAATGAAGATTATGGTGTAAAAATTTTTAAGATATGTGGAAAATTCTATTAGTTATGGCGAGTTAGAAAAAGCCTAAATTTAAAACTTTCAAGCATCATTTTCTGGGTGAAATGCATTGATCTCAATGGAGCAATTTGCTTCCCTCGTTAAGGTTTAGCCCTCCTAGTTTAAAAACCGTAGGTCATATGAAAAAAACAACTGCATCTTTGGAAAGAGGACAAATTTCTCTACTACTTTAATATAAAATTTATGCATAAAGGGTAAAGTTTAGTTTAGGAGAGAGGAATAAATGAAGAAGTTTGAGATGTGAAAAATTAGAGTGTAAGCTAGAGTGGAGCAGAATTAGGTAAAAATCCAAATTCTTTATTAAACTTAAACTGCGATTTATTAAAATCTGTAAAAGATATTTAAAAGCTGAAAAGAGCTTTTAAAAGCTGAAAATGTGTTGAATTGTTTAAAATTTGAATGATTGCTCTAGCTGAAAGTATGCTGAAGTTATGAAGTTTGAAAAAAAGCTGAAGATTTAAAGAGATTTGAAGAGTCTCCCCATTCATTTCAATGGGAAAATATTTTAAATAAAGTTAAATTTTATAAAAAGTATAAAAGATATCAAAAAGCTGTATACGAGCAACAAAGAGCAAAAAAAGCTGAACGTTTTGATGTTTGAATGGTGTTTCTAGGGCAAAGTATGCTGAAGTAGTAGGCTCCGGAAAAAGGGGGGGGAATAAGAAGAATAATAATAACTAGAAAGTGCATTTCCTAGCGGAAAATGCGTGTGAATGCAGAGAGCTGAAAGAGAATGCTTAAAATTGCTGAATTCCTTGGCTGAACGGTGAAACATTAGAAAGTTAAAAGTGTCAAAATTTGAAAGTTGAAGCTAAAAGGTGAAACACTGTAATTTGAAAAGTGTCAAAATTTGAAAGCTGAAGCTGAAACATTGTGAAGTTGAAATATGTAAAGTTGAAAGTGGAAGCTGAATGTTAAAATATTAGAAAGTTGAAAGTGTCAAAAGATGAAAGTGGAAGCTGAAAGGTGAAACATTGAAAAGTTGAAAATATCAAAAGTTGAAAGTGGAGGCTGAAAGGTGAAACATTTTAAAGTTGAAAGCGTATAAAGTTGAAAGGTGAAGCATTGTAAAGTTGAAAGTGTCAAAAATAGAAAGTGGAACCTGAAGGTGAAACTTTTGAAAGTTTAAAGTGTCAAAAGTTTAAAGTGGAAGCTGAAAGTTATAATATAAGTAAGTTGAAATTCTGTCTAGCATTTTCCTAACCTAAGATAAAGATATGGCAATTGCGTTGCTGTGGTAAAAAGTCTGGTCGCTCAGGACAGGTCATTTAAATAATAGATTGTTCCCAGTGTCACTATGAGTGAAACAAAACAACCCCCATGTCTCTCTCATTTTACTAAGCTGAGATAGAGATGTGTCATTTTGGTTGCTATGGTAACCGTATGGTTGCTATGGAGGAGTCAGTGACATTATATAATGTTCCCTGTGTGACTACAAGTCATTTAGACCCACTCGAGTGTCTCTCTCATTTTACTAAGCTGAGATAGAGATGTGTCAATTTGGTTGCTATGGTAACCAGTATGGTTGCTATGGAGGGGTCAGTGACATTATATAATGTTCCTGTGTGACTACAAGTCATTTAGACCCACTCCTGTGTCTCTCTCATTTTACTAAGCTGAGATAGAGATGTGTCATTTTGGTTAATATGGTAACCAGTATGGTTGCTATGGAGGGGTCAGTGACATTATATAATGTTCCCTGTGTGACTACAAGTCAATTAGACCAACTTCTGTGTCTGTGGCATTTTCTAAGCTGAGATAGAGATGTGTCAATTTGGTTGCTATGGTAACCAGTATGGTTGCTATGGAGGCGTAAGTGACATTATATAATGTTTCCTGTGTGACTACAAGTCATTTAGACCAACTCCCGTGTCTCTCTCATTTTCCTAAACTGAGATAGAGATGTGTTAATTTGGTTGCTATGGTAACCAGTATGGTTGCTATGGAGGGGTCAGTGACATTATATGATGTTTCCTGTGTGACTACAAGTCATTTAGACCAACTCCAGTGTCTCTGTCGTTTTCCAAATCTGAGATAGAAATGTGTCAACTGGGTTGCTATGGTAACCAGTATGGTTGCTATGGAGGGTCAGGTACCTCAATGAATGTTCCCGGGGTCGCTACTAGTGAAACAAACTCACCCCCATGTCTCTATCATTTTCCTAAGCTGAGATAGAGATGTGTCAACTGGGTTGCTATGGTAACCAGTATGGTTGCTATGGAGGGTCAGGCACCTCAATGAATGTTCCTGGGGTCGCTTTTAGTGAAACAAACTCACCCCCATGTCTCTAGCATTTTCCTAAGCTGAGATAGATATGTGTCAATCAGGTTGCTATGGTTACCATTATGGTTGCTATGGAGGGGTCATTGACATTATATAATGTTCCCTGTGTGACTATAAGTCAATTAGACCAACTCCTGTGTCTCTAGCATTTTCCTGGGCTGAGATAGAGATGTGTCAATTGGGTTGCTATGGAAATTAATCTGGTTGCTATGGATGAATTGGTGACATCATGTTCTAATCTACATTCAACTTAGATCAATATAAAACAACTCCCATGTCTCTACGATGTTCCACTTAGAAGATATTTGACATTCAAAAATGATGTTGAAAAGTGGGCGTGGCTTGTTGAATTAATGTTAAATCATAAGCATTGATTGGCTGGATTAGTTATATGCATCCTTAATGTTGCTATGACTCTCCATTGTGAACCAATTACAAAAGCTATTTTACAATAGTATCATATGGGAATCAATTGCCCCATTGAAATGAATGGCAGCAATGCATCTCTATGGCCCATTCTAAGTCTATGGGGCAGCCTTAGCCAATCAAATTTCAGTATTCAAATTAGGCCCAGCTGGCTCCAACTGCCACTTTTTGAATCGAGGAGACATTTCTCAGATTTTGACCATGCCTCAAACAAATAAACATTACAGAAGAACCGTAAGACATATAGAGATGATTCTTTCTTTGTGAGAAGCGGAAGACTTCAATGAAGATTATAATGTAATTTTTATAAAGATAGATATAAAATTTTAGGAGTTATGGCGAGTTAAAAAAAGCCTTAGTGTATAATTTTCGAGCAGTATCTTCTGGTTGAAAAGCATTGATCTTAATGGAGCAATTTTCTTCCCTCGTTAAGGTTTAGCCCTCCTAGTTAAAAAACCGTAGGTCATATCAATTTAACAACTGTATCTTCAAAAAGAGGACAAATTTCTCTACTACTTTAATATAAAATTTGTTCATAAAGGTTAAAGTTTAGTTTAGGAGAGAGGAATAGATTCAGAAGTTTGAGATGTGAAAAAACTAGAGTGGAAGCTAGAGTGGAGCAGAATTAGGTAAAAATCTAAAATCTTCATAAATATAAACTGTGATTTATACAAATCTGTAACAGATATGAAAAAGCTGAAGGCATCATTTAAAAGCTGAAAGTGTGTAGAATTGTTTAAAAGTTGAATGGTTGCTGTAGCTGAAAGTATGCTGAAGTTATTAAAGGCTGAAAAAGCTTAAGTTTGAAGGAGGTTTGAAGAGTCTCCCCATTCATTTCAATGGGAAAAATATTTTAAATAAAGTTAAATTTTATAAAAAGTATAAAAGATATCAAAAAGCTGAATACAAGCAACCTAGAGCAAAAAAAGCTGAACGTTTTGACGTTTGAATGGTGTTTCTAGCGCAAAGTATGCGGAAGGAGATAGCTTCTCAAAAAGGGGGGGAATAAAAATAATAACTAGAAAGTGCATTTCCTAGCGGAAAATGCGTGTGAATGCAGAGAGCTGAAAGAAAATGCTTAAAATTGCTGAATTCCTTGGCTGAACCGTGAAACATTAGAAAGTTAAAAGTGTAAAAATTTAAAAGTTGAAGCTAAAAGGTGAAACATTGTAAATTGAAAAGTGTCAAAAGTTGAAAGCTGAAGCTGAAATGTTGTAAAGTTGAAGTATAAAAAGTTTAAAGTGGAAGCTGAAGGTTGAAACATTAGAAAGTTGAAAGTGTTGAAAATAAAAAGTGTGAGCTGAAAGGTAAAACATTAGAAAGTTAAAGTGTCAAAAGTTGAAAGTTGAAGCTAAAAGGTGAAACATTATAAAGTTGAAAATGTCAAAAGTTGAAAGCTGAAGCTGAAACATTGTAAAGTTGAAATATGTAAAGTTGAAAGTGGAAGCTAAAGGGTAAAATATTAGACAGCTGAAAAAGTGTCAAAAGTTGAAAGTGTCATAAGTTGAAAGTGGAAGCTGAAATGTGAAACATTAGAAAGTAAAAAGTGTCAAATTAATAGTGGAAGCTGAAAGGTAAAACATTAGAAAGTTAAAATTGTCAAATTTGAAAGTGGAAGCTGAAACGTGAAACTTAAAAACAAATGTGACACATTGTAAAGTTGAAAATGTCAATCAATTCGGTTGCTATGGTAATAAGTAGGGTTTCTATGGAGGGGTCACAGACATAATATATTGTTATCTGTGTGACTACGAAAAATTAAACCTACCCTAATGTCTCTTGCACTTCGTTAAGCTGAGTTAGAGATATGTCAATTGGGTTGCTATGGTAACACGTCTGGTTGCTATAGAGGGGTCAGTAACATCATATAATGTTCTTTGAGTGACTACAGGTAAATTACACCAACCCCTGTGTCTCTAGCATTTTCCTAAGCTGAGAAAAAGATGTGCCAACTGGGTTGCTATGGTAACTAGTATTGTTGCTATGGAGGGGTCATTGACATCATATAATGTTTCATGTGTCACTATGAGTAAAACAAACCAAACCCTGTGTCCCTAGCATTTTTCTAAGCTGAGATAGAGATATGTCAATTTGGTTGCTATGGTAACCATTTGGTTGCTATGGAGGGGTCAGTGACATTATATAGTGTTCCCTGTGTTACTACAAGTCATTTAGACCAACTCCCGTGTCTTTAGCATTTTCCTAAGCTGAGATAGAGATGTGTCAACTGGGTTGCTATGGTAACCAGTATGGTTGCTATGGAGGGTCAGGTACCTCAATGAATGTTCCCGGGGTCGATATTAGTGAAACAAACTCACCCCCATGTCTCTAGCATTTTCCTAAGCTGAGATAGAGATGTGTCAATTGGGTTGCTATGGTAAATTATTTGGTTGCTATGAAGGGGTCAGTGACATTATATAATGTTCCCTTTGTGACTACAAGTCAATTAGACCAACTCCTGTGTCTCTAGCATTTTCCTAGGCTGAGATAGAGATTTGCCATATTGGTTGCTATGGTAAATTATTTGGTTGCTATGGAGGGGTAAGTGACATTATATAATGTTCCCTTTCTGACTACAAGTAATTTAAACCAACTCCCATGTCTCTCTCATTTTCCTAAGCTGAGATAGAGATGTGTCAATTTGGTTGCTATGGTAACCAGTATGGTTGCTATGGAGGGGCCAGTGACATTATATAATGTTCCCTGTGCTACCACAAGTCATTTAGACCAACTCCCGTGTCTCTCTCATTTTCCTAAGCTGAGATAGAGATGTGTCAATTGGGTTGCTATGGTAACCAGTATGGTTGCTACGGAGGGGTCATTGACATTATATAAGGTTTCTTGTTTGACTACAAGTCAATTAGACCAACTCCTATGTCTCTAGCATTTTCCTAGGCTGAGATAAAGATTATCTGGTTTGGTTGCTATGGTAAATAATCTGGTTGCTATGGATGAGTTAGTGACATCATGTTGTAATCTACATTCAACCTAGATCAATATAAAACAACTCCCATGTTTCTACGATGTTCCACTTAGAAGATATTTGACATTCAAAAATTATGTTGAAAAGTGGGCGTGGCTTGATGAATTAATGTTAAATCATAAGCAATGATTGGCTGGATTAGTTATATGCATCCTTAATGTTGCTTTGAATCTCCATTGTGAACCAATTACAAAAGCTCTTTTACAATTGGATCATATGGGAATCAATTGCCCCATTGAAATGAATGGCAGCAATGCATCTCTATGGCCCATTGTGAGTCTATGAGAAGGCTAAGCCAATCAAATTTCGTTATTCAAATTAGTTGATTAACAGCTGCCTCCAACTGCCACTTTTGAATCGAGGAGACATTTCTCAGATGTTGACCATGCCTCAAACAAATAAAGATTACAGAAGAACCGTAAGACATATTGAGATGATTCTTTCTTTGTGAGAAGCAGAAGGCCTCAATGAAGATTATGATGTAAATTTTTTAACAATATGTGGAAAATTCTAGGTGTTATGGCGAGTTATAAAAAGCCTTTATTTAAAACTTTGGAGCATCATTTTCTGGGTGAAATGTATTGATCCTAATGGAGCATTTTTCTTCCCTCGTTAAGGTTTAGCACTCCTAGTTTAAAAACCGTGGGTCATATGAAAGGAACAACTGCATCTATGGAAAGAGGACAAATTTCTCTACTACTTTAATATAAATTTTGTGCATAAATGTTAAAGTTTAGTTTAGGAGAGAGGAATAGATTAAGAAGTTTGAGATGTGGAAAATTAGAGTGGAAGCTAGAGGGGAGCAGAATTAGGTCAAAATCCAAATTCTTCATAAAACTTAAACTGTTATTTATAAAAATCTGTAAAAGATATGAAAAAGCTGAAAACATATTTTAAAAGCTGAAAATTTGTTAAATTGTTTAAAATTTGAATGATTGCTCTAGCTGAAAGTATGCTGAAGTTATGAAGGTTGAAAAAAAGCTGAAGATTGAAAGAGATTTGAAGTGTTTCCCATTCATTTCAATGGGAAAAATATTTTAAATAAAGTTAAATTTTATAAAAAGTATAAAAGTTTGAAAAGTGATATGTAATAGCAACCTAGTCTGAAAAAAGCTGAACATTTTAAAGTTTGAATGGTGTTTCTAGTGCAAAGTATGCTGAAGTAGTTGGCTTCTAAAAAAAGGGGGGGAATAAAAATAATAATAAATACGTAGGATAACAATAGTGTGAATGCCTCTGCATTCACACTAATAAATACGTAGGATAACAATAGTGTGAATGCCTTTGCATTCACACTAATAAATACGTAGGATAACAATAGTGTGAATGCCTCTGCATTCACACTAATAATAATAAATACGTAGGATAACAATAGTGTGAATGCCTCTGCATTCACACTAATAATAATAATAAATACGTAGGATAACAATAGTGTGAATGCCTCTGCATTCACACTAACTAGAAAGTGCATTTCCTAGCGGAAAATGCGTGTGAATGCAGAGAGCTGAAAGAGAATGCTTAAAATTGCTGAATTCCTTGGCTGAACGGTGAAACATTAGAAAGTTAAAAGTGTTAAAAGTTGAAAGTTGAAGCTAAAAGGTGAAACACTGTAATTTGAAAAGTGTCAAAATTTGAAAGCTGAAACGTAAAGTTGAAATATGTAAAGTTTAAAGTGGAAGCTGAATGTTAAAATATTAGAAAGTTGAAAGTGTCAAAAGTTGAAAGTGGAAGCTGAAAGGTGAAACATTGTAAAGTTGAAAATATCAAAAGTTAAAAGTGGAGGCTGAAAGGTGAAACATTCTAAAGTTGAAAACGTATAAAGTTGAAA
>SRMA01006809.1:0-12815 GCA_007224835.1 Danionella cerebrum
CCTCCATTCCTCAGGCATCTTCTCACTCTCTAAAATCCTGTTGAATAACCTAGACAGGAACTCCACTGCTGTCTCTCCTAGACAGTTCCACACCTCCACTGGTATGTCATCTGGACCAACAGCCTTTCCACTCTTCATTCTCCTAAGAGCCTTCCTCACCTCATCCTTTCTAATCTTATCAACTTCCTGCTCTACAGTATTCACCTCTTCCTCCCTTCTTTCCCTTTCATTCTCCTCATTCATCAACTACTCAAAATACTCCTTCCATCTTCTCAGCACACTCTCCCCACTTGTTAGCACATTTCCATCTCTATCTTTATTCACTTTTATCTGTTGCACATCCTTCCCATCTCTGTCTCTCTGTCTCGCTAATCTATACAATTCCTTCTCGCCTTCCCTCGTGTCTAACCTGGCATACAACTCATCATATGCTTTCTGTTTGGCCTTTGCCACCTCCCTCTGCACTCTGCGCGCGCTGCGATTCCTTGTAGTCCTGTCTACTTTCTTCAGTCCTTTTCTCCTTTCTCCTCTTTTCCTTGACACACCTAGCACCTTCCTTCCTGTCTCCCTGATCAATTCTGCTGTAGTTTCCCAATCACCTGGGAGCTCTTCCTGGCCACCCAAAGCCTGTCTCAGCTTTTGTCTGAATTCCTCACAATCTTCTTCCTTTTTCAACTTCCACCACTTGATCTTCTTTTCAATCTTTCCTCTTCTCTTCTTCCTGACCACCAGAAACATCCTACACATCACCATCTGATGCTGTCTGGCTACATTCTCTCCTACCACTACTTTACAGTCTCTGATCTCTCTCAGATTGGCTCGTCTACAAAGGATGTAGTCTACCAGCGTACTCCTCCCTCCACTCTTGTAGGTAACTCTATGTTCCTCCCTCTTCTGGAAATAAGTATTAACTACAGCCATTTCCATCCTCTTGGCAAAGTCCACCACCATCTGTCCTTCTGGGTTCTGTAGGATTACAAATTTAACATCCTTTGTAAGCTATGCTTTTCCTACAACTATTTAACAACAGCCAAAAGTTATGTGTTTTACTTTGTATTTGGTACTTAAGATTCATCAGTTAATGACTGTGATTTACAGAGAATTGCTTATTAAGATAGACAAACTGTTTTTGAATAATACCAGCCAATGTATGTGGTCCTTGTTGGGGGCTGGTGGAATTTAGGTAGGTGCTACTTGATTTACAGTCTTTTGTTATCTGATCATGCTTTGAACTGACCACTCCTTTTGTGGGCAGCCCCCAGAGGTTTCCAGTGTATAAGATACAAAGAAAGAATGTTTTAGTTATGCTGTGTTGAAGGATTTTGGATGACTGCAGCTCTGAACATTAAACTTGTTCTGTTACCCCAAAATCTCCTGGTCTTCCAATCTGAGTTTCCTACAGTTCCTTTCCTTAACACAGAACCTGCCCATCACCTCCTCATCACCTCTGTTGCCCTCGCCAACATGCCCATTGAAATCTGCTCCCACTACTACTCTCTCTCCTCTGGGAACACTCTCCATCACCTCATCCAACTCACTCCAGAATCTCTCCTTCTCTTCCAACTTACAGCCTACTTGTGGAGCATAACCACTCACTACATTCAACATCACTCCTTCAATTTCTATCTTCAAACTGATCACCCTGTCTGACACTCTTTTCACCTCTAAAACATTCCTCACAAACTCCTCCTTCAGTATCACTCCTACCCATTTCTCTTCCTATCCACACCATAGTAAAACAGTTTGTATCCCCCTCCAATACTACGCGCTTTGCTACCCTTCCACCTGGTCTCCTGCACGCACAGAATATCTACCTTCCTTCTCTCCATCATGTCCACCAGCTCTCTACCCTTCCCTGTCATTGTACCAACGTTAAGAGTCCCTATTCTCAGATCTATACTCCTGCCTTTCCTTTTCTCTTTCTGTCGACGAATCCTTCTCCCTCCTCTCCTTCTTCGACAAACAGTAGTCCAATTTCCACCGGCACCCTGTAAGTCAACAGCACCGGAGGCGGTCGTTGTTAACCCGGGCCTCAACCGATCCGGTATGAAAATCGATTTGGTGACTCGCATATTTGGTTTTTGGCATGTTTTACGCCGGATGCCCTTCCTGGCGCAACCCTCTCTATTTATCCGGGCTTGGGACCGGCACAGAAGTCACTGGCTTGAAACCCCTGTGGCTAAATTTTCCTGATTCTCGCAACACCAACACGCTCCGCTCACTCGTTTTTCTCCCAATTCCCTATTGGATTATTAAGAACACTATTAATTCAAAGATTGTAGCTACTACGTCAACTGATTAATAAAGTACAGTATTTGGTTATTTTATTTTATTAGTAAGAGTTTTGATTTATTAAAACTATTAAACTTAAACTGCTAAAATGGTAATGTTTACTTAGTGTTTAACAGTGGGCAGGAGGCAGTAGGTGAGAAATGGCAGCCACACCAGTGTATGAATGTGGAGAGAATGAATAATGCTCTGAAAATCACATCTGGAAAAGCACTATATAAGTTGAAGGCATTATTATTATTATTATTATTATTCTTATTACAACTAGCAGTAGCACTTCAATATAAAAATATAAAATACTTTCCATAATAATACCACATTTTTCTATTTAAAACATTACTTTTTTTATTTTCTTTGTGTAGTAAGACCAATTAAAAAAATAAATGCCCAATCCTCTTCAATTCAACAAACCGCTGGACAAGAACATCTGCAAAAAAAAACAAAAAAAAAAAAACTGAAAGAAATACAAGAAGTCTAATTAACAATACTAAAAAAATAAATAATTAAACAAAAAGAGTGAAATCACAGGAACTGGAGGATGAACATTGTCTTTAGAAATGTTTTCTCTTTTCTTATGTCGTATTTAGAATAAGACGCATTTGATTTTCTCATCCCACCCAGTGTGAAAGTATATAATTACAATAAGAGATGATCACGTCAAACCTCAGCGTTTGACTGTAATTAACAAGTAATTAGAGGAATTGTTGGTAAGGCAATTTCTGTACGAACAGGACATGCAGGTCCCATGGTGTAATGGTTAGCACTCTGGACTTTGAATCCAGTGATCCGAGTTCAAATCTCGGTGGGACCTTCTACTTTTGGGTCTGTTTGCAAAACTTCAACCTTATCGAAGCTTTTTCCTTTCTACTTTCTACCTTGCAATTAGTTCAAGAGGTCTTGGTTCATTTTCTCATTCCATCTCTGTTCATTTCTACAAACCATAACCCAATGTTAAAGTAATTAACCACTAATTTTACTTTTTTTCTTGTAACTTTGGATTTTTATCCAGTTGACCAAGTCTTCTTTTCATACCACTTGCTGTAAAATGACTGAGAATATTTTCTTCCGCTGTCTTTTGAATGCTGAGTTCTAAATATCTTGAGGTGATCCGGTCCAAGCTTCTGCAAAGGTTCTCCTGTTATCTCCTCTAAAAGGTGCTCCTTTAAGTGATTCAACAGAATTGTTCAGTGTCTCATTTTCCATTTTCACTTTTCTCCCACACAAATGCAGCTCTGAGGGACGGTAGAAAGTTTAATTAATCCTGATTCCTCAACATTAACCCTGGCAGCTGCGATAGGCACTGGGCACAAGTCTACATCCCATTCTCTCCCATGGTTTTCTACTGAAATGCAGCTACTGCACATGAGTGAGATAAGAACACCAGTCTCTTGACTGTTGCCCTCTGAGCAAACATTGACATTTGAGCAATCAGAAACTACAGACAGTTTATATATATGTATATATATTACAAATACATTTTTTTTATTATTTTCCAAATTTCGGTTTAAGAGCAGTGGGTGCTGATGCCCTAGCGCCCTCTATTGACCAGTGATACGGATTCAGAGCAAACTACTGCAATTTAATTTTATTAATAGGATATAGATCTTTTTCAAATGGTTTAATTTTTTTTAATAACTAAATTTGTATTAATTTGCCTTAAAATGTGTTTTCTTTAGCATGAAAGTTCATTCATTCATTTTCCAACCCGCTTATACCCTTTTGGAGGTCACAGGGGTCTGCCTGTGTGAGAGGTGGGGGTACACCCTGGACAGGTCGCCGGTCCATCGCAGGGCAACATTCACTCACACATTCACACCTAAGGGGAATTTAGATTATTCCATTAACCTATCCGCATGTTTTTGCGATTGTGAGGGAAACCGGAGGAAACCCACGCAAGCACGGGGAGAACATGCAAACTCCTTCAAGCAAGGTCACCGTGAGCCTCGAACCGACAACCTTCTAACTGGAAGGCCAACATGGAAGTTGTTTGATGAAAATCAAAATGTTCTATTCCAAACTTTCATAAATCACCTCAAAGTCATACTAACATAAACATTTTAACTACATATATTAGTGTTCAAAGATTATTTTAAAATTATAATTTTTTTCCCCAAAACGCCATGGTTAAATCCATGGTTACCTATAATTCCAAGGCCTTTACATAAGTGTTTTTTTGTTTAATGAAACTATAATATGATAACATTGAATCATGTGGCTGGATCCAGAATAGATTGTCAGAACCCACAGGCCGATACTGGACTCACCACTTTGAACAGCAGTGTTTTCCGCTGCCATGTGAAGGGAGTCCGCTTGTCGTAGTCTCTCCTTTGGCCGCCAGTTACTTTTGGATGTGATTAGGTGGAAAATGGCCTGATTCTGTTCCATCTACTTGGAATGATTATAAAACGATTATAAAACGACATGTTTCCACCTCTTCAGCACCTCATCTTCTGTGTAATCCCACAAATATGATTTTTCGTGGTTTTCGCTTTTGAGTTTGAGTTCAAGAATGTGGTTTAATGTGAACTCTGGGAAAAATTCTGCCACTGATCACTGCCGTGCCTGCATCATTATCAGTGTCTGACCAGGATCGCCACCGAGGCTAGAGGATAGAACTGCGCACAGAGCTTCCTGAGTCTGAAGTCTTTCTCCAGCACATACTTATGTGAACATGGATTTTCTGCTTTAACACAGAGAACCGTTTTCCAAGCATCAGTCTGTCCTTCTCACAGTGAAACATTGAAGAGGTGTCTCTCTCTCTCTGTTCTCAGAGCATCCATCGCATTAAACAGAGTGATGACGTGGGAAGAAGCTCGACAATACAGGAAAAATTGTGGGGACCCCTCGTCTTCGATCCTGAAATGATCTTGATTAGAGATCGCTTAAATGTTTGGTGAAATTAAAGAAGAAAAACACCAGTAGAACTCAGGGCTATGTTTAATAGTGAAAGTAAGAGCATTTCCATACACACAATGGGAAGGGAACCCAGAAGAGCTGTGGAACCTTAAGGAAAGCACTATTCATAACTGGAGATAAGGCTTGAGTTTGCTCATAAAGATGGGCCAGAAGAGGAGCAGATGAAGTGATACCCTCTGTACAAGCCTGCGGGGCAGTGCTATAATATGGGGTTCCTGTAGTACCCCAGGTCTAGGTTCAGCCACAGGAAGTGCTCAAAAACAAGGTCAGCTGACTTCCTGAATGTCCTGAAGGACCTGGTTGCTGGATGCAAATGAATCTAGTGAGATTACAGAAGCTACACAGCAGATGTGCGCCACGGCGAATCAAGCAGAAAAGCTAATGGGCTCCAAAAAATAATACGTTTTAAGGGGTTGGCACTTTTCTGTGTGTAGATAAATAAATGATAACAAATATATTTCTAACATGGAAACACAACATTCTCTTTTTTAGATTATTACATGAACACTGAGCATTAGGAAAGAGATGGTGTAAAGAGTGTAACGTGGATCTTTAAAAGGAGAGGAACAGAAAATTGGGGAAAATGTTATTCTTCTTCATTTGAGCTCAAATAGATAAGTCAGATGAACTCTGATAAAGCTGAGCATAGCAGCAAAATGTACATGGAAAATGGTAAAACTTTGGTGCTGGAGTTCAATTGAGCCCAGCCCGGGTTCTTTCCATGTTTGTGTGCCTCTAGTTCATCAACCCAAGAGTGAATGGTGTGTGTGGTCCCCACAACAAAAACTGTAGATTTTTAAAAGAATAAGTCATAAAAGGAAGCTAAAAATGTCAACATGTTATTCTGAAATAATTTGTTAACTCTCTTTTATGCCTTAAAATTCATAAATAAGAATATTGTGTTATTTTTGGTTGAAATTAATCCATTTTTTATATTTCTGTCGACTGAAGAGTTTGGCTGATTTCTTTCTCTCTGCTCTTGTCATCGTGTGTGTGTTGGCCTTCAAGAGAGTGCAGGCGGGAGCCATTTAGAGCCTGAGAGTCGAGGCTGAGGGTGAGGCGACTGCTGTCGGTGATGGACGAGTGTGTGTTGTAGTTACAGTGAGATTCATTCGTCACCAGACGTCGTCGTCGTTTCCACTGGCTGCGATACTGAGCCAGCTTTCTCCTCAGTGCAGACTGCACCTGAAATCAGTGCACAATCATTTCAGACTGAACTGAATACAAAATGAAAATAAAATGAATGTATTCACAGGAAAATATTCACAGTTTTATTGCATTCATTTCTAAAAGACACTTATGGTATTGAAGTGTTAAATAAAAGATAAAAAGTCAAATCCCTCACTTTGGAATGAAAAAAGTGACCTCTGCTCTATGTTCAGCAGAAATAGATCAGAAGGATTCAATGCTTTTATACTCTATATTTCATTTTAACCTGAGACATGGTTTGGAAACACGCTGAAAATTGGGTCCATAATTTTTATTTATGAATAATATTATGTACACAGGTAGAGTAAATATTATTAAGTACTCTTACTGATTTAAGACTGCACATCACAGAATAATTTCAGACTAAAATTCATGATGTGTTTTGACTGATTTGAGGCTAATATGACTGATTCGATTTGATTGGATTCAACTTTATTGTCATTGTGCAAGGTACACGTACAGAGCCAATGAAATGCAATCAGCATCCAACCAGAAGTCCATAGGTGGCCTATTTAAAACAGTATATTAACAATGTGATATGGATACTTATCAACTGGTAATGACAGTTTTCATTGGTGCAAAGATGCATGAGGATGAAATATAATAAAGTTAGTGCAAAGTGCAGAAATTGCAATGCAGAAGTGAGTAACACTATGTTTAGTGCAGTAACAGCTAAGTTGTTTTCAGTTTGGTTGTGCGAGCTTTAAGACAACGGTAGCGTCTTCCCTGCCAATGATCTTTGGGCAGTTTTTTCATGTACGTCCGATGCTGTGCAGCCTGTGTACCACACTGAGATGCAGTTTGTGAGGATGCTCTCAATGGTAAAAGTTTGTCAGAAAATAAAGGCGCTGGTGTGCTTCCTAATAACGATAGATGAGTTCAGAGACCAGGTGAGATCCAAGGAACTCAAAGCTGGGTACACACTGGGCAGCAGTTCCATTGACGTGAATTGGAAGATGAGTGTGTTTGCAAGCACGCCTACAATCCACAATGACCTCCTTTGTCTTTTTTATGCTGAGTTCCAAGTTGTTTTCCTTAAACCATGAAACTAGGTGCTGGATCTTCTTCCTGTAAGCTGTTTCATCGTTACCTTTGCCCTCAGGCCTACCACCATCTGCAAACTTAGCAATGCAGTTTTTTGTTTTTTTTTTTGCAGAATTTGATGCATACAAACTGGTTCTGAATTATACACAGACATTGACTAAAATAAACACACCCCTGGCCTATCCTGAAATCTCAGCTACACCCAACCGACAAGGGTTGTAAACAATAAACCGATGCAAAGCGGTTATCCGGTTGAACGGAAATCAATATAGATCTCAGAAATCAATAAAAATCAGGCATTCATTTCTAGATGAACTGAATGTTAAGCCGTTGATGAAAAAAAGCTCTGTGATCGCCTCCCTGTGGACACCTGCAGAATTTTTTTAATGCCACCACCAAATACAAACTATGGAATCGAAAAAACTTAATTTTCTCATAAAGTATTTACATATTTATTTAACTATTAGCTATTTTCGGTAATTAGAGACAAAATGATGAGATGAAATCAGATAAGGGTACGCAATCTCGTCGTAGGTCTACTTCATTCCTGGCGTCACAAGGGACAAGGAAGCCTGGGCGGGCTGAACGGTGGAGCCTGGCCTTTTAGGAGGAGTACAATGGGGCTCCTGAGCGATGGAGGTGGTGAGTGTCGGTGCTGCGAGTAACAGAGCTTCCCAAAAGAAAGCTTGGTGAATGCATCTGTCTGGTGGCTTAGATAGGAGGCATAATGAGGTAATTTAAAGTACCATTCTGGTTATCTAGTCATGTACACTCCCGAAACTAGTCTTACGCCATCACTTGATTTTCATACAGTTTATTTATCCTCCAAAAAAACTAAGAGAGACCAAGTGATGGTCTCAGAAGCGTCTCTCCATCTGTCTCCGCTCGTGCTTGAAACCGTGTTGGTGTTAGTAATTTGTGAAATATCGTGGTGCCGTAATGTTTTTTGCATCCGTTCCACCTCCTCCGACACATTGCTTCACTCAAGGTAAGGTTTCACATTTGTGTATGCATTACATATTCTGCGCATTTGTTTTATTATCATTTATTACATGAACAATGTGTAGATTTAAGGATTGAAGAAACGTTACTTGATTTTTCTCTGTTTTTTCATCTACTTATTCTGTTGTTTCTGAGAGCTGTTGCACGGATTAGGCGTTTTACATGAAAAGCTTGCTTCGAGATACGAACGTCACCCTGGAACGGATTACTTCTGTTACTCGGGGTACCACTGTATATAGTATATTATTATATTTTAATTATAAAATATCTGATGAATAATCTTTTAATTTAACATTAAATTGTACATATACCATCTTGTGCATATACTAAGCTCAGAGACTTAAAGTAAAACAAGTAAAAGCCAAAACGCACCGATCCGAATACTTGGTCTGAAGTTTCGTGTGATGATGTGCCTCGAACCATGTGCACCAACGGGACATTAAACATCGGACCGAATGAGTGGTGCCAACGAAAAAGAGTTCCCTTTCAGTCGGTCCCGGAGACGTTAGTCGGGATTAGACCGACTGAATGGGAGCGAATCACCGTGAGAACGACTGACGAACATATTAACGGGCAAATTAATTTGCAGGCGAAGGTGATTGATTAGCAATCAGCCGGGTATAAAGCCGGGCGTGCCTAAGCCTCAGTATGCAATTTTCCTTCGGAGCTGACTGAGTGAGACTCTCTCTCCTGAACTTTGACGCTTCTAGCTTGAAAGATCAGCAGGTTGCTTACCTCTTGGCTCTTTTGGTGTAGACCTCTGCTAGCTCAGATAGCATGCCACCAGCAAGCCAGCACCTCGAAGATCTTCTCAGGCAAGCCTGTCCAGTGATTCAGCCGTTTTCTCGTTTATCCTGTCCATTTTTCTCGACACGATGAGCAAAACGTGCACTATTCCTGGCTGTTGTGGGCTTCTCGTTGAAAAGACGGTCACGGGAGTTGCGCGATGTGTTTGGTTTCCAGCACACCGACGCGGCTCTCGTGAAGCGCGAGTGTTTGCATTGCAGCACTCTGCTGAGTCGCACGCGGAAGTTTTGGGTAGAGCGGCGTCAGGTGATTCCTCGCGTCATCCCTAAACACCGAGCGTGCTTCCCGTCTGGTCTGCGGGTGAATCGGATGGCGCTACCGCTAGTGCCTTTTTCTCCCCGAGAAGCACGAGGAGCTCACTAATTCTGGCAGGCTCCCCTGCCCGTCAGGGGATTGAGCTCCTCCCTCTTCACCACTCTGGTCAATGCAGCAGATACGGGTTACTCTTAGATTCCCCGAGTGGGTAGGTTGTCGCGGTGCTTACCCCGACAGCGCTGCTGCTTGACGGTCTCGTTCGGGTGTTCCCGCCAAAGCTGGGAGGTCTCATCAGTCCTGATGATGAGAGCTTATTCAGCTGCAGGTAAATCTGCTGCATTATTGCATGCTATGGCGACCTTACAGGTCCTCCGTGTCATGCACCAGGGTGGTGGTGACCAGCAGTCTCTCTGAGACTCGCTTTCAGCCGGTGATTGTCGCCTCGTGCTACAAGATCAGCCGTGCTGAACATCGGTCACGCGATGTCCACGCTTGTGGTCCAGGAACGCCATCTGTGGTTCGAGCAGGCTTCAATGCGTCCCGAGGACCGATTTTCGGCTTCCGTACGCGCCTGTCTCCCCGGATGGCCTCTTTGGCGTCGCCGTGGAGATTTTCGTCAAAGGTCTCCACGATCAGGAGGCAGGCGGAGGGTCTGGGTATAGTTCCGCGCCAGAAGCAGCAGGCGTTGCTTCTGGGCCGGAACCCTCTCCGCCTGTTCGCTGCCAAAGAGTACGTCTCCTGCCTTGGTTTACTCCTTCGACCTCTGGTCCGGGGAAAACCCCTGCATGCGGAAGACGGAGCCAACCTCTGAGGTTTTCGAAAGCAGACGAGGGTTTCTAGTGAAGCTCCCCTGAGGTTGGCGACTCGGGAGGAAGCGAGCTCTTCTTTGGGTCTGGTCATCGACCCAGCTCCCCCAGGGGGGGGGGGAGTCCACCACACACTCCTCGCTGCCGTCCTCCGGGGCGGCGCACCCATTGTGTCAAAGATAGAACTCACTTCCTCCCGAGAATAGCGGTCTCGCATGCCCGACGGTCTGGGGTTCCTCTTCCTCGGTCTCCGGCGAAGACCCCGACATGGGCCCGAGCCCCGCTGGCCATAGCAGAGAGCGCGGGGGCACACCACCCCTGCCCTCATCTGACCATCTCCCGGGGTCCTTCCCTGGTGATTCCGCCCACAAGTCCGCCTCCGGGCGGCCCCGCCATGGGGACCATCGGCACGTCCCGACCACGACCCCTGTCAGCTTACCTGGGAGCCTGGCGGAAGCTTCCCGGAGTCTCACAGTGGGAGGTCCGGACAATCCGGCAGGGCTACACGATTCTCAATTCGTGTCCGCCCCCAGGTTTTGAGGTGTGCTTCACCTGTTCCCCGAACAGGCGCCTCATTCCTGCGAGAGGAGATCGACGCCCTTTTAACAAAAGGTGCGGTCGAGCCGGTACCCCCAGCCGATATGGAACGAGGGTTTTGCAGCCCATACTTCCTGGTCCCCAAGAAAGCAGGCGGGCTGCGACCAATCTTGGATTTGAGGCGTCTAAACCGGCACCTGGCCAAGTACCGGTTCAAGATGCTGACGGTCCGCTGCATTCTACCATGCATCCGTCCTGGAGATTGGTTCGCAACAATCGACCTGAAGGACGCGTACTTCCAGGTAGAAGTGGTTCCAAGGCACAGACCCTTTCTAAGGTTCTGTTTCCAGGGCCATGCTTACCAGTACAAGGTCCTACCCTTCGGTCTTGCCCTATCCCTCGCACCTTTACAAAGGTTGTCAGGGCCGCGCTAGCCCCGCTCCGCCGGGCAGGCATTCGGATCCTGGATTACCTCGACGACTGGCTTCTCATAGCCTCGTCCAGAGACCAGTTGATCCGACACCAGGGCAAGGTGCTTTCGCACTTAAACCGTTTGGGTCTGAAGGTCAACTGGGAAAAGAGCCACCTCACCCCCGTGAGAGTCATCTCTTTTCTCGGGATGGAGCTGAACTCCGAGAGCATGCTGGCACGATTATCGGTAGAACGCACCAGGGCCTTGCTGACCGCACTCTTCGCGGTGTCCTCTCGACCAGTGGTCAGACTGAAGTTAATTCAGAGGCTCCTGGGGCATATGTCAGCTCACTGCTGGCCCAGGAACAAACGCTTATGTGCGTTTTCCCCAGTGAAGCCTCCTAGCACAACCTCTGTGCATGGTCAGGGGGGACGAGCGCGGGCTACTCTTTCGCCCTCTTCTGGCCGAACAGAGTATGGTCTCCAGACCTCTCTGCGCTCGTGACAGCCCCCCCTTGGCCGATTTTCCCTGAGTCCAGATCTGACTCAAGGGGGGGGGGGATACAGGCACCCGCGGCCAGACCTCTGGGCCCTACTTGTATGGCATATCTGTCCGCGGTGGACCCCGAGCCTCTACCACCCCTCGCGGTGACTACCTATACCATGCGTTAGCCCCCTCCACTGAGTGGGCTACGCTGGCAAGTGGGGTCGGTTCGTCGAATGGTGCTCTTCCCGCCAGGAAGACCCCGGGACATGCCCCATCTGAGTCGTGCTGTCCCCATCGTCCCTCAAGGTCTACGCCGCCGCTATTTCTGCCTTCCACCTCCGGGTTGAAGGGAACTCAGTGGGCAGCCACGCACTGACGGTGAGATTTCTCAAGGGGGCTAGGCGCCTCCGGCCTCCTAGACCACCCTCCATTCCTCTTGGGACCTCTCCGTCGCCCATCGGGGCTGCGGAAGTCACCTTTTGAGCCCTGGCATTTGGCAGAGCAGCGTGTCCTCTCACGGAAGACCGCACTCCTGCTTGCTTTGGCCTCAATTAAGAGGTTGGGAGATCTCCAGGCACTGTCCGCCGACGAATCCTGCCTGGAATTCGGCCCTGGTGATTCTCTGGTTACCATCAGACCCAGGCCCGGATTCATCCCCAAGGTCCCATCCGTCCCCTTCCGGGACCAGGTGGTGACCCTGCAAGCTCTGCCCCGGGAGGAGGCAGAACCAGGCCAGGGTTCGTTATGTCCTGTGCGAGCTCTCCGGATCTACTTGGACAGAACCCGGGAGCTTCGTCGCTCCCAGCAGCTCTTCATATGTTTGGGAGGCCAGCGTAAGGGTTCCGCTGTCTCCAAGCAAAGGCTTGCCCACTGGCTAGTGCGGCTATCCACCTAGCTTATGAGGCGTGTGAGGTTCCCTGCCCTCTCCATCTGAGGCCCCACTCCACTCGCGGCATCGCTGCCTCGTGGGCGTTGGCTAGAAGGGCCTCACTCGCCGACATTTGCAGAGCTGCGGGCTGGTCTACACCTAACACGTTCATCAGGTTGTACAA
>SRMA01006817.1:0-14545 GCA_007224835.1 Danionella cerebrum
GAGTGCACTTAATTGCTCCATTCACCTCCATTCAAAAATTCTGGTGGATTCAGTTTAAAATCTCAATCGCAGGCTATTTTTAACTCGCCATAAATCATTCACACTTTATCACAGCTTCACAAAATTTACACCATTCTCTTCCTTAAAATCTTGGGATTCTAACAGTTAAAGAAATATTTCAATACCTCTGTTCATTCTTTCGTAATCCTTATTTGTTTGAGGGTATGGATTTCTCTGAAATGAGCAGTTGCAAAGAATCAAATGAAGGCTATTTGTAGCTCGCCATAATTTTTTTATTTCTAATCACAAAAACAAAAAAATTACAGCATTCTCTTCGTTAGGGTCTTCTGCTTCTTACAAAGAAAGAATCATTTCGATATGTCTTACGGTTCTTCTATAATCTATATTTGTTTGAGGCATGGAAATCGGATTTTCTCCAGCAGATTTGCCATCGTTTGAAAATCTGACAGTTGAGTCAGCTGACTCGTTTGAAAATCTGGCAGTTGAGAACTCCAGGTGCAAGCTGATTTCAAATAAGTAGGTCAAAGGTGTCTCATTGACTTTCAATGGCCCATTGAAATGAATGGAGCATGAACCCATAGATCCTAATGTAAAAGAGCTTCTGTAATTGATTGACACTGGAAAGTCATACAAGCATTAAGGAAGCAAATTACTTATCCAGCCCATCATTGCTTGTGAATTAACATAAATTAATTACGCCACACCCACTTTTTGACATAACTTTCAATGTCAAATATCTTCTAAACGGAACACAGTAGAGACATGGGGGTTGCTTTATATTAGTCTAAATGGAAAGTAGATTACAACATGATGTCACTAACTCCTCCATAGCAACCAAATTGTTTACCATAGCAACTATATAGCCACATCTCTATCTTAGCCTAGGAGAATGCTAGAGACTTGGGGGCTGGTAAGCTTCACCCATACTGACAGCTGAAACATTATATTATGTTAATGACACTTCCATGGCAACCAGACTGGTTACCATGGCAACCAATATGGCATGTCTCTATCTCAGCTTAGGAAAATCATAGAGAGATGGAGGTTGCTGTATTTTACCCGTATAGATATTGGGAGCAATATATTAGGTCAGCTACCCCTCCATAGCAACTAAACTGGTTACCATAGCAACCAATATGGCGCAGCTCTATCTCAGCTTAGGAAAGCCATAGAGACATGGGGGTTGATGTATTGACATGGGGAACAATGTGTTAGGTCACTGACCCCTCCATAGCAACCAGACTGGTTACCATAGCAACCAATTTAGCATGTACCTATCTCAGCTCAGGAAAATCATAGAGACATGGGGGTTGCTGTAATTTACTTGTATTCATATGGGGAACAATATATTAGGTCAGCGACCCCTCCATAGCAACAACACTGTTACCATAGCAACCAATATGGCGTATCTCTATCTCAGCTTACGAAAGTCATAGAGACATGGGGGTTGGTGTATTTTACTCGTGTTGACATGGGGAACAATATGTTAGGTCACTGACCCCTCCATAGCAACCAGACTGGTTACCAGAGCAACCAATTTTGCATGTACCTTTCTCAGCTTATGAGAATCATAGAGACATGAGGGTTGGATTATGTTATTGTTGCGAATTGACAACATTTAAAAAAAAGGTATTAACGGCACCAACGCAAGCCAACATCGAAGTTTGCGTGCAAACTTTAAAATCTAGTTATTCTTCTTCTTCTTCTTCTTCTTCTTCTTCTTCTTCTTCTCTTTTCCTACGTCAAAATTTTACGACGCTTCTCCTCCTAGCCCGTTCGAGCTACAGCCACGAAACTTTCCACGGTCGTCCAAGCTGTTCCCACTCGAGTTGCTATGTCTTTTTGAACCGATTTGACCAGCGGTTTCCGTAAAAATCGCGAATTTCGGCCCAAAAATCGCCCAAGTCATTCCCTATGGGAGCCCTAGAGTGGTGATGTCATCGCTCACTCTAACTTTGAGCAAGCTCAGTCTTGTTGCTACTTGCACTGTTTTCTCAACTAAAAATTAACCTTTACACACACATTTTATACCTAAATGGTAGAGATTTTGTCCTCTTTCAGTTGGTGCTGTTTTCATTTTTAAAAAACACACGGTTTTTACTCCAGGTGGCCTAAACCACAAGGAGTGCACATAATTGCTCCATTCACCTCCATTCAAAAATTCTGGTGGATTCTGTTCAAAATCTCAATCGCAGGCTATTTATAACTCGCCATAAATCATTCAAACTTTATCACAGCTTCACAGAACTTACACCATTTTCTTCCTTAAAATCTTGTGATTCTAACAGTAAAGGAAATATTTTAATGTGTCTTGTCCTTCTTTCGTAATCCTTATTTGTTTGGAGGTGTGGATTTCTCAGAAATGAGCAGTTGCACAGAATCAAATGAAGGCTTTTTCTAGCTCGCCATAATTTTTTTATTTCTAATCAAACCTTCACAAAATTTACAGCATTCTCTTCGTTAGGGTCTTCTGCTTCTGACAAAGAAAGAATCATTTCGATATGTCTTACGGTTCTTCTATAATCTTTATTTGTTTGAGGCACGAAAATTGGATTTTCTCCAGCAGATTTGCCATCATTTCAAAATCTGACAGTTGAAACTGGCAGTTTCAACAGCTGGCCCTTTGCAGCAGCTGCACTTGATTACTAATAAGTAGGTCAAAGGTGTCTCATCGACTTTCAATGGCCCATTGAAATGAATGGAGCATGAATCCCATAGATCCTAATGTAAAAGAGCTTCTGTAATAGATTGACACTGGAAAGTCATACTATAAATAAAGAAGCAAATCACTTATCCAGCCAATCATTCCTTGTGATTTAACATAAAATAATTAAGCCACACCCACTTTTTTACAAAACTATCGATGTCAAATATCTTCTGAACGGAACACAGTAGAGACATGGGGGTTGCTTTATATTATTCTAAATGGAAAGTAGATTACAACATGATGTCACTGACTCCTCCTTAGCAACCAGACTGGTTACCATAGCAACCAATATGGCATGTCTATCTCAGCTTAGGAAAATCATAGAGAGATGGGGGTTGCTGTATTTTACCCGTATAGATATGGGGAGTAATATATTAGGTCAGCGACCTCTCCATAGCAACCAAACTGGTTACCATAGCAACCAATATGGCGCAGCTCTATCTCAGCTTTGGAAAGTCATAGAGACATGGGGGTTGATGTATTGACATGGGGAACAATGTGTTAGGTCACTGACCCCTCCATAGCAACCAGACTGGTTACCATAGCAACCAATTTTGCATGTACCTATCTCAGCTCAGGAAAATCATAGAGACATGGGGGTTGCTGTAATTTACTCGTATTCATATGGGAACAATATATTAGGTCAGCGACCCCTCCATAGCAACCACACTGTTACCATAGCAACCAATATGGCGTATCTCTGTCTCAGCTTACGAAAGTCATAGAGACATGGGGGTTGGTGTATTTTACTCGTGTTGACATGGGGCACAATATGTTAGGTCACTGACCCCTCCATAGCAACCAGACTGGTTACCATAGCAACCAATTTTGCATGCAACTATCTCAGCTTATGAGAATCATAGAGACATGGGGGTTGGATTATGTTATTGTTGCGGAATTGACAACATTTAAAAAAATAGGAATTAACGGTACCAACGCAAGCCAACATCGAAGTTTGCGTGCAAACTTTAAAATCTAGTTATTCTTCTTCTTCTTCTTCTTTTTTCTTCTGACAAAAATTCTCAACACTACTCCTCCTAGCCCGTTCGAGCTACAGCCACGAAACTTTCAACACACCTTAAAGCTGTTATGTAGTTTGTTGCTATATCTCTTCGGACCGATTTGATCAGCGGTTTCCGTAAAAATCGCGAATTTCGGCCCAAAAATCGCTCAAGTCATTCCCTATGGGAGACCTAGAGTGGTGATGTCATCTCCCACTCTAACTTTGAGCAAGCTCAGTCTTGTTGCTACTTGCACTGTTTTCTCAACTAAAAATTAACCTTTACACACACATTTTATATGTAAATGGTAGAGATTTTTGTCCTCTTTCAGTTGGTGCTGTTTTCATTTTTTAAAAAACACACGGTTTTTACTCCAGGTGGCCTAAACCACAAGGAGTGCACTTAATTTCTCCATTCACCTCCATTCAAAAATTCTGGTGGATTCTGTTTAAAATCTCAATCGCAGGCTATTTTTAACTCGCCATAAATCATTCACACTTTATCACAGCTTCACAAATATTACACCATTCTCTTCCTTAAAATCTTGGGATTCTAACAGTAAAAGAAATATTTCAATACCTCTGTTCATTCTTTCGTAATGTTTATTTGTTTGAGGGTATGGATTTCTCTAAAATGAGCAGTTGCACAGAATCAAATGAAGGCTATTTGTAGCTCGCCATAATTTTTTTATTTCTAATCACACCTTCACAAAAATTACAGCATTCTCTTCGTTAGGGTCTTCTGCTTCTTACAAAGAAAGAATCATTTCGATATGTCTTACGGGTCTTCTATAATCTTTATTTGTTTGAGGCATGGAAATCGGATTTTCTCCGGCAGATTTGCCATCGTTTGAAAATCTGACAGTTGAGTCAGCTGACTCGTTTGAAAATCTGGCAGTTGATAACTCCAGGTGCAAGCTGATTTCAAATAAGTAGGTCAAAGGTGTCTCATTGACTTTAAATGGCCCATTGAAATGAATGGAGCATGAATCCCATAGATCCTAATGTAAAAGAGCTTCTGTAATTGATTGACACTGGAAAATCATACAAGCATTAAGGAAGCAAATTACTTATCCAGCCCATCATTGCTTGTGAATTAACATAAATTAATGAAGCCACACCCACTTTTTGACATAACTTTCAATGTCAAATATCTTCTAAACGGAACACAGTAGAGACATGGGGGTTGCTTTATATTATTCTAAATGAAAGTAGATTACAACATGATGTCACTAACTCCTCCATAGCAACCAAATTGTTTACCATAGCAACTATATAGCCACATCTCTATCTTAGCTTAGGAAAATGCTAGAGACTGGGGGGCTGGTAAGCTTCACCCATACTGACAGCTGAAACATATTATGTTAATGACACCTCCATAGCAAACAGACTGGTTACCATAGCAACCAATATGGCATGTCTCTATCTCAGCTTAGGAAAATCATAAAGAGATGGGGGTTGCTGTATTTTACCCGTATAGATATGGGGAGCAATATATTAGGTCAGCGACCCCTCCATAGCAACCAAACTGGTTACCATAGCAACCAATATGGCGCAGCTCTATCTCAGCTTTGGAAAGTCATAGAGACATGGGGGGTGATGTATTGACATGGAGAACAATGTGTTAGGTCACTGACCCCTCCATAGCAACCAGACTGGTTACCATAGCAACCAATTTTGCATGTACCTATCTCAGCTCAGGAAAATCATAGAGACATGGGGGTTGCTGTAATTTACTCGTATTCATATAGGGAACAATATATTAGGTCAGCGACCCCTCCATAGCAACCACACTGTTACCATAGCAACCAATATGGCGTATCTCTATCTCAGCTTACGAAAGTCATAGAGACATGGGGGTTGGTGTATTTTACTCGTGTTGACATGGGGAACAATATGTTAGGTCACTGACACCTCCATAGCAACCAGACTGGTTACCATAGCAACCAATATTGCATGTACCTATCTCAGCTTATGAGAATCATAGAGACATGGGGGTTGGATTATGTTATTGTTGCGGAATTGAGAACATTTAAAAAAATAGGTATTAACGGTACCAACGCAAGCCAACATCGAAGTTTGCGTGCAAACTTTAAAATCTAGTTATTATGTTGGCTTGCTTGCAAAAGCCAACATATTGTTATCTGATTTAAACTTATTAGTGTGAATGCAGAGGCATTCACACTATTGTTATCCTACGTATTTATTAGTGTGAATGCAGAGGCATTCACACTATTGTTATCCTACGTATTTAGTGTGAATGCAGAGGCATTCACACTATTGTTATCCTACGTATTTATTAGTGTGAATGCAGAGGCATTCACACTATTGTTATCCTATGTATTTATTATTATTCCGCTTCTTATTTTTATTATTCCCCCCCCTTTTTCCAACCCTAACTACTTCAGCATACTTTGGCCTAGAAACACCATTCAAACGTCAAAACGTTCAGCTTTTTTCAGACTAGGTTGCAATTACGTTACACTTTTCAAACTTTTATACTTTTTATAATATTTAACTTTATTCAAATTATTCTTCCCATTGAAATGAATGGGGATATTCTTCAACCCTCCTTTAAACTTTCACTTATTTCAACCTTCATAACTTCAGCATACTTTCCACTAGAGAAACCATTCAAATTTTATATAGATCTACAAACTTTCATCTATTAGATGTATATTTCAACTTTTTTATATCTTGAAATGATTTTTATTAATCGCAGTTTAAGTTTAATGAAGATTTCTGACTTTCACCTATTTCTGCTCCACTCTAGCTTCCACTCTAACTTTTCACATCTCAAACTTCTTCATTTATTCTTCTCTCCTAAACTAAGCTTTAACCTTTATGCACAAAATTTATATTAAAGTAGTAGAGAAATTTGTCCTCTTTCCAAAGAAGCAGTTTTTCAGTTCATATGACCTACGGTTTTTAAACTAGGAGGTCTAAAACTTAACGAGGGAAGCAAATTGCTCCATTAAGATCAATGCATTTCACAAAGAAAATGATGCTTCAAAGTTTTAAATTAAGGCTTTTTCTAACTCGCCATTACTCCAAAAATTTTCCACATATCGTTACAAAATTTACATCATAATCTTTATTGAGGCCTTCTGATTCTCACAAAGAAAGAATCATCTCGATATGTCTTACGGTTCTTCTGTAATGTTTATTTGTTTGAGGCATGGTCAAAATCTGAAAAATGTCTCCTCGATTCGAAAAGTGGCAGTTGGAGGCAGCTGTTAATCAACTAATTTGAATAACGAAATTTGATTGGCTTAGCCTTTCCATAGACTCACAATGGGCCATAGAGATGCATTGCTGCCATTCATTTCAATGGGGCAACTGATTCCCATATGATACTATTGTAAAATAGCTTTTGCAATTGGTTCACAATGGAGATTCAAAGCAAGATTGAGGATGCATATAACTAATCCAGGCAATCATTGCTTATGATTTAACATAAATTCATCAAGCCACGCCCACTTTTCAACATCATTTTTTAATGTCTAATATCTTCTAAGTGGAACATCGTAGAGACATGGGAGTTGTTTTATATTGATCTAAGTTGAATGTAGATTAAACATGATGTCACCAACTCATCCATAGCAACCAAATTATTTACCATAGCAACCAAATTGACACTTCTCGATATCAGCCTAGGAAAATGCCAGAGACACAGGGGTTGGTCTAATTGACTTGTAGTCACACAGGGAACATTATATAATGTCAATGACCCCTCCATAGCAACCATGCTGGTTACCATAGCAACCCAATTGACACATCTCTATCTCAGCTTTGGAAAATGATAGAGACAGGGGAGTTGGTCTAAATGACTTGTAGTCACACATGGAACATTATATAATGTCACTGACCCCTCCATAGCAACCATACTGGTTACCATAGCAACCAAATTGACAAATCTCTTTCTCAGCTTAGGATAATGCGAGAGACATGGGGGTAAGTTTGTTTCACTAATAGTGACCCTGGGAACATTCATTGAGGTAACTGACCCCTCCATAGCAACCATACTGGTTACCATAGCAACCCATTTAACACTTCTCTATCTCAGCTTAGGGAAATGCGAGAGACACAGGAGTTGGTCTAATTGACTTGTAGTCACACAGGGAACATTGTATTTTGTTACTGACCCCTCCATAGCAACCATACTGGTTACCATAGCAACCCAATTGACACATCTCTATCTCAGCTTTGGAAAATGCGAGAGACAGGGGAGTTGGTCTAATTGACTTGTAGTCACACAGGGAACATTATATTATGTCACTGACCCCTCCATTACACCCATACTGGTTACCATAGCAACCAAATTGACACATCTCTATGTCAGCTTAGGAAAATGAGAGAGACACAGGAGTTCGTCTAAATGACTTGTAGTTCCACAGGGAACATTATATAATGTCACTGACCCCTCCATAGCAACCATACTGGTTACCATAGCAACCAAATTGACACATCTCTATCTCAGCTTTGGAAAATGCTAGAGACATGGGGGTTGTTTTGTTTGACTCATGGTGACACAGGAAACATTAGATAATGTCAATGACATTTCCATAGCAACCATAATAGTAGCAACCCAATTGCCATATCTCTAACTCAGCTCAGGGAAATACTAGAGACATGGAGGTTGATTCATTTCCCTCAGAGTGACACTGGGAACATTCTATTATGTAAATGACCTGTCCAGAGCAACCAGACTTTTTACCATAGCAATGCAATTGGCATATCTTTATCTTAGGTTAGGAAAATGCTAGACAGAATTTCATCTTACTAATATTATACCGTTCAGCTTCCACTTTCAACTTTTGACACTTTCAACTTTCAAATGTTTCAGCTTTAGCTTCCACTTTCAACTTTTGACACTTTCAACTTTAAAATGCTTCTCCTTTCAACTTTATACACTTTCAACTTTATAATGTTTCACCTTTCGGCCTCCACTTTCAACTTTTGACACTTTCAGCTTTCAAATCTTTCACCTTTCAGCTTCACTTTTCAACTTTTGAAACTTCCGGCTTTCAAATCTTTCACCTTTCAGCTTTACTTTTCAACTTTTGAAACTTTCACCTTTCAGCTTCACCTTTCAACTTTAGATTTTTTTCAGATACTTTCAGCCTGCTTTCATTTTCAGCTCTCTGCATTCACACGCATTTTCCGCTAGGAAATGCATATTCTAGTTATTATTATTATTCCCACTTTTTTCTCCGGCCTACTACTTCAGCATCCTTTGGCCTAGAAACACCATTCAAACATCAAAACGTTCAGCTTTTTTCAGACTAGGTTGCTATTACGTTTCACTTTACAAACTTTATTACTTTTTATAATATTTAACTTTTATTCATACTATTCTTCCCATTGAAATGAATGGGGATATTCTTCAACCTTCCTTTAAACTTTCACTTCTTTCAACCTTTATAACTTCAGCATACTTTCCACTATAGAAACCATTCAAATTTTAAATAAATCTACACACTTTCATCTATTAGAAGTATATTTCAACTTTTTTATATCTTGTATAGATTTTTATTAATCGCAGTTTAAGTTTAATGAAGATTTCCGACTTTCACCTATTTCTGCTCCACTCTAGCTTCCACTCTAACTTTTTACATCTCAAACTTCTTCATTTATTCTTCTCTCCTAAACTAAGCTTTAACTTTTATGCACAAAATTCATAATAAAGTAGTAGAGAAATTTGTCCTCTTTCCAAAGATGCAGTTGTTTCTTTCATATGACCTACGGTTTTTAAACTAGGAGGTCTAAACCTTAACGAGGGAAGCAAATTGCTCCATTAAGATCAATGCATTTCACAAAGAAAATGATGCTTCAAAGTTTTAAATTAAGGCTTTTTCTAACTCGCCATAACTCCAAAAATTTTCCACATATCGTTACAAAATTTACATCATAATCTTCATTGAGGCCTTCTGCTTCTCACAAAGAAAGAATCATCTCGATATGTCTTACGGTTCTTCTGTAATGTTTATTTGTTTGAGGCATGGTCAAAATCTGAGAAATGTCTCCTCGATTTGAAAAGTGGCAGTTGGAGGCAGCTGTTAATCAACTAATTTGAATAACGAAATTTGATTGGCTTAGCCTTTCCATAGACTCACAATGGGCCATAGAGATGCATTGCTGCCATTCATTTCAATGGGCCAACTGATTCCCATATGATCCTATTGTAAAAGTGCTTTTGTAATTGTTTCACAATGGAGAGTCATAGCAAGATTGAGGATGCATATAACTAATCCAGCCAATCATTGCTTATGATTTAACATAAATTCATCAAGCCACACCCACTTTTCAACATCATTTTTGAATCTCAAATATCTTCTAAGTGGAACATCGTAGAGACATGGGAGTTGTTTTATATTGATCTAAGTTGAATGTAGATTAAACATGATGTCACCAACTCATCCATAGCAACCAAATTATTTACCATAGCAACCAAATTGACACTTCTCTATCTCAGCCTAGGAAAATGCCAGAGACACCGTAGTTGGTCTAATTGACTTGTAGTCACACAGGGAACATTATATAATGTCACTGACCCCTCCATAGCAACCATACTGGTTACCATAGCAGCCGAATTGACACATCTCTATCTTAGCTTAGGAAAATGAGAGAGACACAGGAGTTGGTCTAAATGACTTGTTGTCACACACGGAACATTATATAATGTCACTGACCCCTCCATAGCAACCATACTGGTTACCATAGCAACAAAATTGACAAATCTCTTTCTCAGCTTAGGATAATGCTAGAGACATGGGGGTAAGTTTGTTTCACTAATAGTGACCCTGGGAACATTCATTGAGGTAACTGACCCCTCCATAGCAACCATACTGGTTACCATAGCAACCAAATTGACACATCTCTATCTCAGCTTGGGAAAATGAGGGAGACACGGGAGGTGGTCTAAATGACTTGTAGTCACACAGGGAACATTATATAATGTCACTGACTCCTCCATAGCAACCATACTGGTTACCATAGCAACCAAAATGACACATCTCTATCTCAGCTTAGTAAAATGAGAGAGACACAGGAGTGGGTCTAAATGACTTGTAGTCACACAGGAACATTATATAATGTCACTGACCCCTCCATAGCAACCATACTGGTTACCATAGCAACCAAATTGACATCTCTATCTCAGCTTAGGAAAATGCTAGAGACACGGGAGTTGGTCTAAATGACTTGTAGTAACACAGGGAACACTAAATAAAGTCACTGACCCCTCCATACCAACCATACTGGTTACCATAGCAACCAAATTGACACATCTCTATCTCAGCTTTGGAAAATGCTAGAGACATGGGGGTTGTTTTGTTTGACTCATGGTGACACAGGAAACATTAGATAATGTCAATGACATTTCCATAGCAACCATAATAGTTATCATAGCAACCCAATTGCCATATCTCTAACTCAGCTCAGGGAAATACTAGAGACATGGGGGTTGATTTATTTCCCTAAGAGTGACACTGGGAACATTCTATTATGTAAATGACCTGTCCAGAGCAACCAGACTTTTTACCATAGCAACGCAATTGGCATATCTTTATCTTAGGTTAGGAAAATGCTAGACAGAATTTCATCTTATTAATATTATACCGTTCAGCTTCCACTTTCAACTTTTGACACTTTTCAACTTTCAAATGTTTCACCTTTAGCTTCCACTTTCTACTTTTGACACTTTCAACTTTACAATGCTTCTCCTTTCAACTTTATACGTTTTCAACTTTATAATGTTTCACCTTTCGGCCTCCACTTTCAACTTTTGACACTTTCAGCTTTCAAATCTTTCACCTTTCAGCTTCACTTTTCAACTTTTGAAACTTCCGACTTTCAAATCTTTCACCTTTCAACTTCACCTTTCAACTTTAGATTTTTTTCAGATACTTTCAGCCTGCTTTCATTTTCAGCTCTCTGCATTCACACGCATTTTCCGCTAGGAAATGCATATTCTAGTTATTATTATTAGTGTGAATGCAGAGGCATTCACACTATTGTTATCCTACGTATTTAGTGTGAATGCAGAGGCATTCACACTATTGTTATCCTACGTATTTATTAGTGTGAATGCAGAGGCATTCACACTATTGTTATCCTACGTATTTATTATTAGTGTGAATGCAGAGGCATTCACACTATTGTTATCCTACGTATTTATTATTATTATTATTATTATTTTTATTGTTCTCCCACTTTTCGACGGCTAACTACTTCCCCATACTTTAAGCTAGAAACACCATTCAAACATCAAAATGTTCAGCTTCTTTTGGACTAGACTGCTCGTATTTTTCTTATTAAAATGTTTTATACTTTTTATAAAATTCAACTTTATTTAAAATATTTTTTCCCATTGAAATGAATGGGAAACACTTCAAATCTCTTTTAATCTTCAGCTTTTTTTCAACCTTCATAACTTCAGCATACTTTCAGCTAGAGCAATCATTCAACTTTTAAACAATTCAACACATTTTCAGCTTTTAAAAGATGTTTTCAGCTTTTTCATATCTTTTACAGATTTTTATAAATCACAGTTTAAGTTTAATGAAGAATTTGGATTTTGACATAATTCTGCTTCACTCTAGCTTCCACTCTAATTTTTCACATCTCAAACTTCTTTATCAATTCCTCTCTCCTAAACTAAACTTTACCCTTTATGCACAAAATTTATATAAAAGTAGTAGAGAAATTTGTCCTCTTTCCAAAGATGCAGTTGGTTCTTTCATATGACCTACGGTTTTTAAACTAGGAGGGCTAAACCTTAACGAGGGAAGCAAATTGCTCCATTAAGATCAATGCATTTCACCCAGGAAATAATGCTTGAAGGTTTAAAATTAAGGCTTTTTCCAACTCGCCATAACTAATAAAATTTTCCACATATCTTAAAAAAATGTACACCATAATCTTCCTTGAGGCCTTCTGCTTCTCACAAAGAAAGAATCATCTTGATATGTCTTACGGTTCTTCTGTAATGTTTGTTTGTTTGAGGCATGGTCAACATCTGAGAAATGTCTCCTCGATTCGAAAAGTGGCAGTTGGAGCCAGCTGTTAATCAACTAATTTGAATAACGAAATTTGATTGGCTTAGCCTTCCCATAGACTCACAATGGGCCATAGAGATGCATTGCTGCCATTCATTTCAATGGGGCAATTGATTCCCATATGATACTATTGTAAAATAGCTTTTGTAATTGGTTCACAATGGAGAGTCATAGCAACATTAAGGATGCATATAACTAATCCAGCCAATCAATGCTTATGATTTAACATTAATTCAACAAGCCACGCCCACTTTTCAACATCATTTTTTGAATGTCAAATATCTTCTAAGTGGAACATCGTAGAGACATGGGAGTTGTTTTATATTGATCTAAATTGAATGTAGATTAGAACATGTCACCAATTCATCCATAGCAAACAGATTAATTTCCATAGCAACCCAATTGACACATCTCTATCTCAGCCCAGGAAAGTGCTAGAGACACAGGAGTTGGTCTAATTGACTTATAGTCACACAGGGAACATTATATGATGTCAATGAACCCTCCATAGCTACCATAATGGTTACCATAGCAACCTGATTGACACATCTCTATCTCAGCTCAGGAAAATGCTAGAGACATGGGGGTGAGTTTGTTTCACTAATAGCGACCCCAGGAACATTCATTGAGGTACCTGACCCTCCATAGCAACCATACTGGTGACCATAGCAACCCAGTTGACACATTCCTATCTCAGATTTGGAAAACGACAGAGACACAGAAGTTGGTCTAAATGACTTGTAGTCACACAGGGAACATCATATAATGTCACTGACCCCTCCATAGCAACCATACTGGATACCATAGCAACCAAATTGACACATCTCTATCTCAGCTTAGGAAAATGAGAGAGACACGGGAGTTGGTCTAAATGACTTGTAGTCACACAGGGGACATTATATAATGTCACTGACCCCTCCTTAGCAACCATACTGGTTACCATGGCAACCAAATTGACACATCTCTATCTCAGCCTAGGTAAATGAGAGAGACACGGGAGTTGGTCTAAATGACTTGTAGTCACACAGGGAACATTATATAATGTCACTTACGCCTCCATAGCAACCATACTGGTTACCATAGCAACCAAATTGACACATCTCTATCTCAGCTTAGGAAAATGCTAGAGACACGGGAGTTTATCTAAATGACTTGTAGTCACACAGGGAACATTATATAATATCACTGACTCCTCCATAGCAACCATACTGGTTACCATAGCAACCAAAATGACACATCTCTATTTCTGCTTTGGAAAATGAGAGAGACATGGGAGTTGGTCTAAACGACTTGTAGTAACACAGGGAACATTATATAATGTCACTGACCCCTCCATAGCAACCATACTGGTTACCATAGCAACCAAATTGGCATATCCCTATTTCAGCTTTGGAAAATGCTAGAGACATGGGGGTTGTTTTGTTTCACTCATAGTGACACTGGGAACAATCTATTATGTAAATGACCTGTCCAGAGAGACCAGACTTTTTACCACAGCAACGCAATTGCCATATCTTTATCTTAGGTTAGGAAAATGCTAGACAAAATTTCAACTTACTTATATTATACCTTTCAGCTTCCACTTTCAACTTTTGACACTTTCAACTTTCTAATATTTTAACTTTCAGCTTCCACTTTCAACTTTACATATTTCAACTTTACAATGTTTCAGCTTCAGCTTTCAACTTTTGACATTTTCAACTTTATAATGTTTTACCTTTTAGCTTCAACTTTTGACACTTTAACTTTATAATGTTT
>SRMA01006821.1:0-15922 GCA_007224835.1 Danionella cerebrum
AGCTTTTTTTGCTCTATGTTGCTCGTATACAGCTTTTGATATCTTTTATACTTTTTACAAAATTTAACTTTATTTAAAATATTTTTCCCATTGAAATGAATGGGGAGACTCTTCAAATCTCTTTAAATCTTCAGCTTTTTTTCAAACTTCATAACTTCAACATACTTTCAGCTAGAGCAATCATTCAAATTTTAAACAATTCAACACATTTTCAGCTTTTAAAAGCTCTTTTCAGCTTTTACATATCTTTTACAGATTTTAATAAATCACAGTTTAAGTTTAATAAAGAATTTGGAATTTGACCTAATTCTGCTCCACTCTAGCTTCCACTCTAATTTTTCACATCTCAAACTTCTTCATCAATTCCTCTCTCCTAAACTATACTTTACCTTTTATGCACAAAATTTATATTAAAGTAGTAGAGAAATTTGTCCTCTTTCCAAAGATGCAGTTGTTTTTTTCATATGACCTACGGTTTTTAAACTAGGAGGGCTAAACCTTAACGAGGGAAGCAAATTGCTCCATTAAGATCAATGCATTTCACCCAAATGATACTGCTTGAAAATTATACATTAAGGCTTTTTTTTAACTCGCCATAACTCCTAAAATTTTTCACATATCGTTATCAAATTTACATTATAGTCTTCATTGAAGTCTTCCGCTTCTCACAAAGTAAGATTCATCTCGATATGTCTTACGGATCTGTAATGTTTATTTGTTTGAGGCATGGTCAAAATCTGAGAAATGTCTCCTCGATTCAAAAAGTGGCAGTTGGAGCCAGCTGGGCCTAATTTGAATACTGAAATTTGATTGGCTAAGGCTGTCCCATAGACCTACAATGGGCCATGGAGATGCATTGCTCCCATTCATTTCAATGGGGCCATTGATTCCCATATGATCCTAATGTAAAATAGCTTTTGTAATTGGTTCACAATGGAGAGTCATAGCAACCTTTAAGGATGCATATAACTAATCCAGCCAATCAATGCTTATGATTTAACATTAATTCAACAAGCCACGCCCACTTTTCAACATCATTTTTTGAATGTCAAATATCTTCTAAGTGGAACATCGTAGAGACATGGGAGTTGTTTTATATTGATCTAAGTTGGATGTAGATTAGAACATGATGTCACCAATTCATCCATAGCAACCAGATTAATTTCCATAGCAACCCAATTGACACATCTCTAGCTCAGCCCAGGAAAATGCTAGAGACACAGGAGTTGGTCTAATTGACTTATAGTCACACAGGGAACATTATATAATGTCAATGACCCCTCCATAGCAACCATAATGGTAACCATAGCAACCTGATTGACACATATCTATCTCAGCTTAGGAAAATGCTAGAGACATGGGGGTGAGTTTGTTTCACTAATAGCGACCCCGGGAACATTCATTGAGGTACCTGACCCTCCATAGCAACCATACTGGTTACCATAGCAACCCAGTTAACACATCTCTATCTCAGCTTAGGAAAACGACAGAGACACAGGAGTAAGTCTAAATGACTTGTAGTCACACAGGGAACATCATATAATGTCACTGAACCCTCCATAGCAACCATACTGATTACCATAGCAACCAAATTGACACATCTCTATCTGAGATTAGGAAAATGCTAGAGACACGGGAGTTGGTCTAAATGACTTGTAGTAACACAGGGAACACTTTATAATGTCTTTGACCCCTCCATAGCAACCGTACTGGTTACCATAGCAACTGAATTGAGACATCTCTATTTCTGCTTTGGAAAATGAGAGAGACATGGGAGTTGGTCTAAATGACTTGTAGTAACACAGGGAACATTATATAATGTCACTGACCCCTCCATAGCAACCATACTGGTTACCATAGCAACCAAATTGACACATCTCTATCTCAGCTTAGGAAAATGAGGGAGACACAGGAGTTGGTCTAAATGACTTGTAGTCACACAGGGAACATTATATAATGTCACTGACCCCTCCATAACAACCATACTGGTTACCATAGCAACCAAATTGGCATATCCCTATATCAGCTTTGGAAAATGCTAGAGACATGGGGGTTGTTTTGTTTCACTCATAGTGACACTGGGAACAATCTATTATGTAAATGACCTGTCCAGAGCGACCAGACTTTTTACCACAGCAATTGCCATATCTTTAGCTTAGGTTTGGAAAATGCTAGACAGAATTTCAACTTATAATATACCTTTTAGCTTCCACTTTCATCTTTTGACACTTTCAACTTTTGATATTTTCAACTTTACAATGTTTCACCTTTCAGCTTCCACTTTCAACTTTTGACACTTTCAACTTTCTAATAATTTAACATTCAGCTTCCACTTTCAACTTTACATATTTCAACTTTACAATGTTTCAGCTTTAGCTTTCAACTTTTGACATTTTCAACTTTATAATGTTTCACCTTTTAGCTTGAACTTTCAACTTTTGACACTTTAACTTTCTAATGTTTTACCTTTCAGCTCCTACTTTTAATTTTTAACACTTTCTACTTTCTAATTTTTCACCCTTCAGCATCCACTTTCAACTTTACATATTTCAAATTTACAATGTTTCAGCTTCAGCTTTTGAAACTTTCTAATGTTTCTTTCTTCAGCCAAGGAATTCAGCAATTTGAGCATTCCCTTTTCAGCTCTCTGCATTCACACGCATTTTCCGCTAGGAAATGCACTTTCTAGTTATTATTAGTGTGAATGCAGAGGCATTCACACTATTGTTATCCTACGTATTTATTATTATTTTTATTATTATTCCCGGTCGCTAACTACTCCCGCATACTTTGGCCTAGAAACACCATTCAAACGTCAAAATGTTCAGCTTATTCAGGACATGTATGCTATTACTTGTCACTTTTCAAACTTTTATACTTTTTATAAAATTTAACTTTATTTAAAATATTTTTCCCATTAAAATGAATGGTGAGACTCTTCAAATCTCTTTCAATCTTCAGCTTTTTTTTCAACCTTCATAACTTCAGCATACTTTTAGCTAGAGCAATCATTCAAATTTTAAACAATTCAACGCATTTTCAGCTTTTAAAAGATGTTTTCAGCTTTTTCATATCTTTTACAGATTTTTATAAATCACAGTTTAAGTTTAATGAAGAATTTGGATTTTGACCTAATTTTGCTCCACTCTAGCTTCCACTCTAATTTTTCACATCTCAAACTTCTTCATCAATTCCTCTCTCCTAAACTAAACTTTACCCTTTATGCACAAAATTTATATTAAAGTAGTAGAGAAATTTGTCCTCTTTCCAAAGATGCAGTTGTTTCTTTCATATGACCTACGGTTTTTAAACTAGGAGGGCTAAACCTTAACGAGGGAAGCAAATTGCTCCATTAAGATCAATGTATTTCACCCAGAAAATAATGCTTGAAGGTTTTAAATTAAGGCTTTTTCTAACTCGCCATAACTAATAGAATTTTCCACATATCGTTACAAAGTTTACATCATAATCTTCATTGAGGCCTTCTGCTTCTCACAAAGAAAGAATCATCTCGATATGTCTTACGGTTCTTCTGTAATGTTTATTTGTTTGAGGCATGGTCAACATCTGAGAAATGTCTCTTCGATTCAAAAAGTGGCAGTTGGAGGCAGCTGTTAATCAACTAATTTGAATAACGAAATTTGATTGGCTTAGCCTTCTCATAGACTCACAATGGGCCATAGAGATGCATTGCGCCCATTCATTTCAATGGGGCAATTGATTCCCATATGATCCTATTGTATAAGTCCTTTTGTAATTGGTTCACAATGGAGATTCAAAGCAACATTGAGGATGCATATAACTAATCCAGCCAATCATTGCTTATGATTTAACAAAAATTCATCAAGCCACGCCCACTTTTCAACATCATTTTTGAATGTCAAATATCTTCTAAGTGGAACATCATAGAGAGATGGGAGTTGTTTAATATTGATCTAAGTTGAATGTAGATTAAACATGATGTCACCAACTCATCCATAGCAACCAAATTATTTACCATAGCAACCAAATTGACACTTCTCTATCTCAGCCTAGGAAAATGCCAGAGACACAGGAGTTGGTCTAATTGACTTGTAGTCACACAGGGAACATTATATAATTTCACTGACCCCTCCATAGCAACCATACTGGTTACCATAGCAACCAAATTGACACATCTCTATCTCAGCTTAGGAAAATGAGAGTGACACTGGAGTGGGTCTAAATGACTTGTAGTCACACAGGGAACATTATATAATGTTACTGACCCCTCCATAGCAACCGTACTGGTTACCATAGCAACCAAATTTACACATCTCTATCTCAGCTTCGGAAAATGAGAGGGACACAGGAGTTGGTCTAAATGACTTGTTGTCACACAGGGAACATTATATAATGTCACTGACCCCTCCATAGCAACCATAGTGGTTACCATAGCAGCCAAATTGACACATCTCTATCTCAGCTTAGGAAAATGAGAGAGACACGGGAGTTGGTCTAAATGACTTGTAGTCACACAGGGAACATTATATAATGTCACTGACTCCTCCATAGCAACCATACTGGTTACCATAGCAACCAAAATGACACATCTCTATCTCAGCTTAGGAAAATGAGGGAGACACGGGAGTTGGTCTAAATGACTTGTAGTCACATGGGGAACATTATATGTCACTGACCCCTCCATAGCAACCGTACTGGTTACCATAGCAACCAAATTGACACATCTCTATCTCAGCTTAGGAAAATGCGAGAGACACGGGAGTTGGTCTAACTGACTTGTAGTCACACAGGGAACATTATATAATGTCACTTACCCCTCCAATAGCAATCAAAGTGGTTACCATAGCAACCAAATTGACACATCTCTATCTCAGCTTAGGAAAATGCTAGAGACACGGGAGTTGGTCTAAATGACTTGTAGTAACACAGGGAACACTATATAATGTCAATGACCCCTCCATAGCAACCATACTGGTTACCATAGGAACCCAGTTGACACATCTCTATCTCAGCTTAGGAAAATGAGAGAGACACGGGAGTTGGTCTAAATGACTTGTAGTCACACAGGGAACATTATATAATGTCACTTACCCCTCCATAGCAACCATACTGGTTACCATAGCAACCAAATTGACACATCTCTATCTCAGCTTAGGAAAATGCTAGAGACACGGGAGTTGGTCTCAATGACTTGTAGTCACACCGGGAACATTATATAATGTCACTGACCCCTCCATAGCAACCATACTGGTTACCATAGCAACCAAATTGACACATCTCTCCCTCAGCTTAGGAAAGTGCTAGGGACATGTTGGAGAGTTTGTTTCAATAATTTTGACCCCGGTAACAATTACTGGGGTAACTAAACCATCCATAGCAACCATATGGTTACCATAGCAACCAAATTGGCATATCTCTATCTCAGCTTAGGAAAATGCTAGGGACACAGGGGTTGGTGTAATTTACCTGTAGTCACTCAAGGAACATTATATGATCTTACTGACCCCTCCATAGCAACCAGACGTGTTACCATAGCAACCCAATTGGCATTTCTCTAACTCAGCTTAGCGAAATGCTAGAGACATGGGGTAGGTTTAATTTACTCGTAGTCACACAGATAACAATATATTATGTCTGTGACCCCTCCATAGCAACCATACTTATTACCATAGCAACCCAATTGACTGACATTTTCAACTTTACAATGTGTCACATTTATTTTTATGTTTCAACTTTCAGCTTCCACTTTCAAATTTGACTATTTTAACTGTCTAATGTTTTACCTTTCAGCTTCGACAATTAATTTGACACTTTTTACTTTCTAATGTTTCATATTTCAGCTTCCACTTTCAACTTTTGACACTTTCAACTTTCTAATATTTTACCCTTCAGCTTCCACTTTCAACTTTACATATTTCTACTTTACAATGTTTCAGCTTCAGCTTTCAACTTTTGACATTTTCAACTTTACAATGTTTCACCCTTTAGCTTCAACTTTCAACTTTTGACACTTTAACTCTCTAATGTTTTACCTTTCAGCTCCCACTTTTAATTTTCAACACTTTTTTCTCTCTAATGTTTCACCCTTCAGCTTCCACTTTTAACTTTTTATATTTCAACTTTACAATGTTTCAGCTTCAGCTTTCAGCTTTTGAAACTTTCTAATGTTTCACTCTTCAGCCAAGGAATTCAGCAATTTGAGCATTCCCTTTTCAGCTCTCTGCATTCACACGCATTTTCCGCTAGGAAATGCACTTTCTAGTTATTATTATTATTATTCCCGGTCGCTATCTACTCCCGCATACTTTGGCCTAGAAACACCATTCAAACGTCAAAATGTTCAGCTTATTCAGGACATGTATGCTATTACGTTTCACTTTTCAAACTTTTATACTTTTTATAAAATTTAACTTTATTTAAAATATTTTCCCCATTGAAATGAATGGGAAACACTTCAAATCTCTTTCAATCTTCAGCTTTTTTTCAACCTTCATAACTTAAGCATACTTTCAGCTAGAGCAATCATTCAACTTTTAAACAATTCAGCACATTTTCAGCTTTTAAAAGCTCTTTTCAGCTTTTACATATCTTTTACAGATTTTAATAAATCGCAGTTTAAGTTTAATGAAGAATTTGGATTTTGACCTAATTCTGCTTCACTCTAGCTTCCACTCTAATTTTTCACATCTCAAACTTCTTCATCAATTCCTCTCTCCTAAACTAAACTTTACCCTTTATGCACAAAATTTATATTAAAGTAGTAGAGAAATTTGTCCTCTTTCCAAAGATGCAGTTGTTTCTTTCATATGACCTACGGTTTTTAAACTAGGAGGGCTAAACCTTAACGAGGGAAGCAAATTGCTCCATTAAGATCAATGCATTTCACCCAGAAAATAATGCTTGAAGGTTTTAAATTAAGGCCTTTTCTAACTCGCCATAACTAATAGAATTTTCCACATATCTTAAAATTTTTACACCATACTCTTCATTGAGGCCTTCTGCTTCTCACAAAGAAAGAATCATCTCGATATGTCTTACGGTTCTTTTGTAATGTTTATTTGTTTGAGGCATGGTCAACATCTGAGAAATGTCTCCTCGATTCAAAAAGTGGCAGTTGGAGGCAGCTGTTAATCAACTAATTTGAGTAACGAAATTTGATTGGCTTAGCCTTCTCATAGACTCACAATGGGCCATAGAGATGCATTGCTGCCATTCATTTCAATGGGGCAATTGATTCCCATATGATCCTATTGTAAAAGTGCTTTTGTAATTGGTTCACAATGGAGAGTCATAACAACATTAAGGATGCATATAACTAATCCAGCCAATCATTGCTTACGATTTAACATAAATTCATCAAGCCACGCCCACTTTTCAACATTATTTTTGAATGTCAAATATCTTCTAAGTGGAATATCGTAGAAACATGGGAGTTGTTTTATATTGATCTAAGTTGAATGTAGATTACAACATGATGTCACCAACTCATCCATAGCAACCAGATTAATTTCCATAGCAACCCAATTGACACATCTCTATCTCAGCCCAGGAAAATGCTAGAGACACAGGAGTTGGTCTAATTGACTTATAGTCACACAGGGAACATTATATGATGTCAATGACCCCTCCATAGCAACCATAATGGTTACCATAGCAACCTGATTGACACATCTCTATCTCAGCTTAGGAAAATGCTATAGACATGTGGGTGAGTTTGTTTCACTAATAGCGACCCCAGGAACATTCATTGAGGTACCTGACCCTCCATAGCAACCATACTGGTTACCATAGCAACCCAGTTGACACATCTCTATCTCAGCTTAGGAAAATGCTAAAGACACGGGAGTTGGTCTAAATGACTTGTAGTAACAAAGGGAACACTATATAATGTCACTGACCCCTCCATAGCAACCATACTGGTTACCATAGCAACCAAATTGACACATCTCTATCTCAGCTTAGGAAAATGAGAGAGACACAGTAGTTGGTCTGAATGACTTGTAGTCACACAGGGAACATTATATAATGTCACTGACCCCTCCATAGCAATCATAGTGGTTACCATAGCAACCAAATTGACACATCTCTATCTCAGCTTAGGAAAATGAGAGAGACACTGGAGTTGGTCTAAATGACTTGTAGTCACACAGGGAACATTATATGTCACTGACCCCTACATAGCAACCGTACTGGTTACCATAGCAACCAAATTGACACAGCTCTATCTCAGCTTAGGAAAATGAGAGAGACACAGGAGTGGGTCTAAATGACTTGAAGTCACACAGGGAACATTATATAATGTCACTGACCCCTCCATAGCAACCATACTGGTTACCATGGCAACTAAATTGACATCTCTATCTCAGCTTAGGAAAATGCTAGAGACATGGGGGTTGTTTTGTTTCACTCATAGTGACACTGGGAACAATCTATTACGTAAATGACCTGTCCAGAGCGACCAGACTTTTTACCACAGCAACGCAATTGCCATATCTTTATCTTAGGTTAGGAAAATGCTAGACAGAATTTCAACTTACTCATATTATACCTTTCAGCTTCCACTTTCAACTTTTGACACTTTCAACTTTCAAAAGTTTCACCTTCAGCTTCCACTTTCTATTTTTAACACTTTCAACTTTACAATGCTTCAACTTTAAACTTTATACGTTTTCAACTTTAGAATGTTTCACCTTTCAGCCTCCACTTTTAACTTTTGATATTTTCAACTTTACAATGTTTCACCTTTCAGCTTCCACTTTCAACTTTTGACACTTTCAACTTTCTAATATTTTAACATTCAGCTTCCACTTTCAACTTTACATATTTCAACTTCACAATGTTTCAGCTTCAGCTTTCAAATTTTGACACTTTTCAAATTACAGTGTTTCACCTTTTAGCTTCAACTTTCAACTTTTGACACTTTTAACTTTCTAATGTTTCACCGTTCAGCCAAGGAATTCAGCAATTTTAAGCATTCTCTTTCAGCTCTCTGCATTCACACGCATTTTCCGCTAGGAAATGCACTTTCTAGTTATTAGTGTGAATGCAGAGGCATTCACACTATTGTTATCCTACGTATTTATTAGTGTGAATGCAGAGGCATTCACACTATTGTTATCCTACGTATTTATTATTATTATTTTTTTTATTCTTATTCCCCCCCCTTTTTCCGGAGCCTACTACTTCAGCATACTTTGCCCTAGAAACACCATTCAAACGTCAAAACGTACAGCTTTTTTTGCTCTATGTTGCTCGTATACAGCTTTTTGATATCTTTTATACTTTTTACAAAATTTAACTTTATTTAAAATATTTTTCCCATTGAAATGAATAGGGAACACTTCAAATCTCTTTAAATCTTCAGCTTTTTTTCAACCTTCATATCTTCAGCATACTTTCAGCTAGAGCAATCATTCAAATTTTAAACAATTCAACACATTTTCAGCTTTTAAAATATGTTTTCAGCTTTTTCATATCTTTTACAGATTTTTATAAATCACAGTTTAAGTTTAATGAAGAATTTGGATTTTGACCTAATTCTGCTCCACTCTAGCTTCCACTCTAATTTTCACATCTCAAACTTTTTCATCAATTCCTCTCTCCTAAACTAAACTTTAACATTTATGCACAAAATTTATATTAAAGTAGTAGAGAAATTTGTCCTCTTTCCAAAGATGCAGTTGTTTGTTTCATATGACCTACAGTTTTTAAACTAGGAGGGCTAAACCTTAACGAGGGAAGCAAATTGCTCCATTGAGATCAATGCATTTCACCCAGAAAATAATGCTTAAAGGTTTTAAATTAAGGCTTTTTCTAACTCGCCATAACTAATAAAATTTTCCACATATCTTAAAAAAATTTACACCATAATCTTCATTGAGGCCTTCTGCTTCTCACAAAGAAAGAATCATCTTGATATGTCTTACGGTTCTTCTGTAATCTTTATTTGTTTGAGGCTGGTCAACATCTGAGAAATGTCTCCTCGATTCAAAAAGTGGCAGTTGGAGGCAGCTGTAAATTAACTAATTTGAATAACGAAATTTGATTGGCTTAGCCTTCTCATAGACTCACAATGGGCCATAGAGATGCATTGCTGCCATTCATTTCAATGGGGCAATTGATTCCCATACGATCCTATTGTAAAATAGCTTTTGTAATTGGTTCACAATGGAGAGTCATAGCAACATTAAGGATGAATATCACTAATCCAGCCAATCATTGCTTATGATTTAACATAAATTCATCAAGCCACGCCCACTTTTCAACATATTTTTTGAATGTCAAATATCTTCTAAGTGGAACATCGTAGAAACATGGGAGTTGTTTTATATTGATCTAAGTTGAATGTAGATTACAACATGATGTCACCAACTCATCCATAGCAACCAGATTAATTTCCATAGCAACCCAATTGACACATCTCTATCTCAGCCCAGGAAAATGCTAGAGACACAGGAGTTGGTCTAATTGACTTATAGTCACACAGGGAACATTATATAATGTCAATGACCCCTCCATGGCAACCATAATGGTTACCATAGCAACCTGATTGACACATCTCTATCTCAGCTTAGGAAAATGCTAGAGACATGGGGGTGAGTTTGTTTCACTAATAGCGACCCGGGAACATTCATTGAGGTACCTGACCCTCCATAGCAACCATACTGGTTACCATAGCAACCCAGTTGACACATCTCTATCACAGCTTAGGAAAATGAGAGAGACACAGGAGTTGGTCTAAATGACTTGTAGTCACACAGGGAACATCATATAATGTCACTGACCCCTCCGTAGCAACCATACTGGTTACCATAGCAACCAAATTGACACATCTCTATCTCAGTTTAGAAAAATGCTAGAGACACGGGAGTTGGTCTAAATGACTTGTAGTAACACAGGGAACACTATATAATGTCACTGACCCCTCCATAGCAACCATACTGGTTACCATAGCAACCGAATTGAGACATCTCTATTTCTGCTTTGGAAAATGAGAGAGACATGGGAGTTGGTCTAAATGACTTGTAGTAACACAGGGAACATTATATAATGTCACTGACCCCTCCATAGCAACCATACTGGTTTCCATAGCAACCAAAATGACACATCTCTATCTCAGCTTAGGAAAATGAGGGAGACACGGGAGTTGGTCTAAATGACTTGTAGTCACACAGGGAACAATATATAATGTCACTGACTCCTCCATAGCAACCATACTGGTTACCATAGCAACCAAAATGACATGTCTCTATCTCAGCCCAGGAAAATGCTAGAGACACAGGAGTTGGTCTAATTGACTTATAGTCACACAGAACACATTACATAATGTCAATGACCCCTCCATAGCAACAACACTGGTTACCATAGCAACCTGATTGACACATCTCTATCTCAGCTTTGGAAAATGCTAGAGACACAGGAGTTGGTCTAATTGACTTGTAGTCACACAGGGAACATCATATAATGTCACTGACCCCTCCATAGCAACCATACTGGTTACCATAGCAACCAAATTGACACATATCTATCTCAGTTTAGGAAAATGAGAGAGACACGGGAGTTGGTCTAAATGACTTGTAGTCACACAGGAAACAATATATAATGTCACTTACCCCTCCATAGCAACCATACTGGTTACCAAAGCAACCAAATTGACACATCTCTATCTCAGCTTAGGAAAATGCTAGAGACACAGGAGTTGGTCTAAAAATGACTTGTAGTAACACAGGGAACACTATATAATGTCACTGATCCCTCCATAGCAACCATACTGGTTACCATAGCAACCAAGTTGACACATCTTTATCTCAGCTTTGGAAAATGAGAGAGACACGGGAGTTGGTCTAAATGACTTGTAGTCACACAGAGAACATTATATAATGTCACTTACCCCTCCATTGCAACCATACTGGTTACCATAGCAACCAAATTGACACATCTCTATCTCAGCTTAGGAAAATGAGGGAGACACGGGAGTTGCTCTAAATGACTTGTAGTCACACAGGGAACTTAAATGTCACTGACCCCTCCATAGCAACCGTACTGGTTACCATAGCAACGAAATTGACATATCTCTATCTCAGCTTAGGAAAATGAGAGAGACACAGGAGTTGGTCTGAATGACTTGAAGTCACACAGGGAACATTATATGATGTCACTGACCCCTCCATAGCAACCATTCTGATTACCATAGCAACCAAATTGACATATACCTATATCAGCTTTGGAAAATGCTAGAGACATGGGGGTTGTTTTGTTTCACTCATAGTGACACTGGGAACAATCTATTATGTAAATGACCTGTCCAGAGCGACCAGACTTTTTACCACAGCAACACAATTGGCATATCTTTCTCTTAGGTTAGGAAAATGCTAGACAGAATTTCAACTTACTTATATTATACCTTTCAGCTTCCACTTTCAACTTTTGACACTTTCAACTTTCAAAATTTCACCTTCAGCTTCCACTTTCTATTTTTGACAATTTCAACTTTACAATGCTTCACCTTTCAACTTTATAAGTTTTCAACTTTAGAATGTTTCACCTTTCAGCCTCCACTTTCAACTTTTGATATTTTCAACTTTCTAATATTTTAACATTCAGCTTCCACTTTCAACTTTACATATTTCAACTTTACAATGTTTCAGCTTTTAGCTTGAACTTTCAGCTTTTGACACTTTAACTTTCTAATGTTTTACCTTTCAGCTCCCACTTTTAATTTTTAACACTTTCTACATTCTAATTTTTCACCCTTCAGCAACCACTTTCAACTTTACATAATTCAAATTTACAATGTTTCAGCTTCAGCTTTCAGCTTTTGAAACTTCCTAATGTTTCACTCTTCAGCCAAGGAATTCAGCAATTTGAGCATTCCCTTTTCAGCTCTCTGCATTCACACGCATTTTCCGCTAGGAAATGCACTTTCTAGTTAGTGTGAATGCAGAGGCATTCACACTATTGTTATCCTACGTATTTATTATTATTTTTTTTTTTATTATTCTTATTCCCCCCCCTTTTTCCGGAGCCTACTACTTCAGCATACTTTGCCCTAGAAACACCCTTCAAACGTCAAAACGTTCAGCTTTTTTTGCTCTATGTTGCTCGTATACAGCTTTTTGATATCTTTTATACTTTTTATAAAATTTAACTTTATTTAAAATATTTTTCCCATTGAAATGAATGGGGAGACTCTTCAAATCTCTTTAAATCTTCAGCTTTTTTTCAAACTTCATAACTTCAGCATACTTTCAGCTAGAGCAATCATTCAAATTTTAAACAATTCAACACATTTTCAGCTTTTAAAAGCTCTTTTCAGCTTTTACATATCTTTTACAGATTTTAATAAATCGCAGTTTAAGTTTAATAAAGAATTTGGATTTTTACCTAATTCTGCTCCACTCTAGCTTACACTCTAATTTTTCACATATCAAACTTCTTCATTTATTCCTCTCTCCTAAACTAAACGTTACCCTTTATGGACAAATTTTATATTAAAGTGGTAGAGAAATTTGTCCTCTTTCCAAAGATGCAGTTGTTTCTTTCATATGACCTATGATTTTTAAACTAGAAGGGCTAAATCTTAACGAGGGAAGCAAATTGCTCCATTAAGATCAATGCATTTCACCCAGAAAATAATGCTTGAAGGTTTTAAATTAAGGCTTTTTCTAACTCGCCATAACTAATAGAATTTTCCACATATCTTAAAAAAATTACACCATAATCTTCATTGAGGCCTTCTGCTTCTCACAAAGAAAGAATCATCTCAATATGTCTTACGGTTCTTCTGTAATGTTTATTTGTTTGAGGCATGGTCAACATCTGAGAAATGTCTCCTCGATTCAAAAAGTGGCAGTTGGAGGCAGCTGTTAATCAACTAATTTGAATAACGAAATTTGATTGGCTTAGCCTTCTCATAGACTCACAATGGGCCATAGAGATGCATTGCTGCCATTCATTTCAATGGGGCAATTGATTCCCATATGATTCTATTGTACAAAAACTTTTGTAATCGGTTCACAATGGAGAGTCATAACAACATTAAGGATGCATATAACTAATCCAGCCAATCATTGCTTTTGATTTAACATAAATTCAACAAGCCACGCCCACTTTTCAACGTCATTTTTGAATGTCAAATATCTTCTAATTGGAACATCGTAGAAACATGGGAGTTGTTTTATATTGATCTAAGTTGAATGTAGATTACAACATGATGTCACCAACTCATCCAAAGCAACCAGATTAATTTCCATAGCAACCCAATTGATACATCTCTATCTCAGCCCAGGAAAATGCTAGAGACACAGGAGTTGGTCTAATTGACTTGTAGTCACACAGGGAACATCATATAATATCATTGACCCCTGCATAGCAACCATACTGGTTACCATAGCAACCCAATTGACACATCTCTATCTCAGCTTTGGAAAATGATAGAGACAAGGGAGTTGGTCTAAATGACTTGTAGTCACACAGGGAACATTACATAATGTCACTGACCCCTCCATAGCAACCATAATGGTTACCATAGCAACCAAATTGACATATTTCTATCTCAGCTTAGGAAAATGCTAGAGACACGGGAGTTGGTCTAAATGACTTTTAGTAACACAGGGAACACTATATAATGTCACTGACCCCTCCATAGCAACCATACTGGTTACTATAGCAACCAAATTGACACATCTCTCCCTCAGCTTAGGAAAATGAGAGAGACACGGGAGTTGGTCTAAATGACTTGTAGTCACACAGGGAACATTATATATTGTCACTTAACCCTCCATAGCAACCATACTGGTTACCATAGCAACCAAATTGACACATCTCTATCTCAGCTTAGGAAAATGCTAGAGACACGGGAGTTGGTCTAAATGACTTGTAGTGACACAGGGAACACTATATAATGTCACTGACCCCTCCATAGCAACCATAATGGATACCATAGCAACCAAATTGACACATCTCTATCTCAGCTTAGGAAAATAAGAGACACGGGAGTTGGTCTAAATGACTTGTAGTCACACAGGGAACATTATATAATGTCACTTACCCCTCCATAGCAACTATACTGGTTACCATAGCAACCAAATCGACACATCTCTATCTCAGTTTAGGAAAATGAGAGAGACACGGGAGTTGGTCTAAATGACTTGTAGCCACACAGGGAACATTATGTCACTGACCCCTCCATAGCAACCGTACTGGTTACCATAGCAACCAAATTGACACATCTCTATGTCAGCTTAGGAAAATGAGAGAGACACAGGAGTTACTCTGAATGACTTGAAGTCACACAGGGCACATCATATAATGTCACTGACCCCTCCATAACAATCATAGTGGTTACCATAGCAACCAAATTGATACATCTCTATCTCAGCTTAGGAAAATGAGAGAGACACGGGTGTTGGTCTAAATGACTTGTAGTCACACAGGGAACATTATATAATGTCACTGACCCCTCCATAGCAACCATACTGGTTATCATAGCAACCAAATTGGCATATCCCTATGTCAGCTTTGGAAAATGCTAGAGACATGGGGGTTGTTTTGTTTCACTCATTGTGACACTGGGAACAATCTATTATGTAAATGACCTGTCCAGAGCGACCAGACTTTTTACCACAGCAACGCAATTGCCATATCTTTATCTTAGGTTAGGAAAAATGCTAGACAGAATTTCAACTTACTAATATTATACCGTTCAGCTTCCACTTTCAACTTTTGACACTTTCAACTTTCAAAATTTTCAGCTTCCACTTTCTATTTTTGACACTTTCAACTTTACAATGCTTCACTTTTCAACTTTATACGTTTTCAACTTTAGAATGTTTTACCTTTCAGCCTCCCCTTTCAACTTTTGATATTTTCAACTTTCTAATTTTTCACCCTTCAGCATCCACTTTCAACTTTACATATTTCAAATTTACAATGTTTCAGC